>JANHAO010013287.1:0-15920 GCA_026873985.1 Saraca asoca
TAAGAAACATGAATCAGAATTTGAATCAAAAGAAGATTTAAAATTGAGTGAACCATAAAAAATTGTTGTACATGACAACAATGGTCTCCTAAATGAACTTGGAGGCACCAGTTGGCCATAGAATATGGAATGGTTACGTAGTTGAAGGAAAAAGCAATGCCATTAAATGGCTTGGAGGAATAATGGGCAAGTAGGCTAGGCCTTTTAAGGTTACCCAATTTGCTTCATCGCCATGATCATTAGACGAACCAGCTGGATCAGAGCACTTGTCACACTCATTTTCAATGGGAAACTTAGTTTCATTCAACAATATTTTCATTCAACAGTATTATAGTTCGCTGAACTTGTCATTCAACAGCATTGCAGTTCGTTGAACTTGCATTCATGAAGGACAGGACATGAAGAAAAGAAGGAGTTCATTCTGTATAGAATTTGTTTATCTCTAGTATTGAGGATAGAAGAGAAAAGGGACATCCCTTCACGCCTTCCAAAATGAATGAGTGTAGCAAAGTCTCTTATCTTCCCCAGAAGGAAAAACTAAGCAAGATGCCTTCAGCTTCCATTGAATAGTTTAATAGTTGGCATTTAATAAACAGAGTGATAGGCCCTGGTCCAAGAAAGAATGCACCGAGAGGTAGAAGACTTACTATCTCTTATTTACGTCCTATGGTAATCAAACATTTCCTCTTGTAGACATTCACGTTCCTGTGTGAGAGATGGAGATGAAAGCAGCAGTAGTTGAATCACCAGCAGCCATGGAAGAAGACAAGGAGAGGGAGGTCGAAGAGGAATTGAGGAACTACTCCGAATCCGGCAATGAACTCACATTTCACCCTAGGGGACTGAAGCTTCTATCTTCCTCTTTCTGGCAACTGGTGGAGGTCGGCTTTTGGCAAAGAAGATAAAGATGGAAGAGGCTGAAGAGAGAAGGAAGGCTAAGGAGGCCATGAATAAACTACAAAAAGGATTGAAGTAGAAGAAACGATATTGAGCTTTTGATAGACATAAACCTTTTTCCATGAATAAACTAAAAAAAGAAAAAGACTAATGCAATCAATGTAAACAAGTTTCAATCGTAAAGTTTTTCAACAAAGATCATCAAATATTATAATTTAGATCTTATAAAATTAATTAAAAAAAAACATACCAGGTTGATTGATTGTGGATCATTGATAGCTTTATTGATGAACCTTGAGAAAGGGATTCAAAGAGGCAGAGGTTGAAGCTTCTGATAAAAATAAATGGGATTTCTAATTAATTAGGAGTAAGTTATCAATTAATTAAAATAAGAGGGGTAAATTAAGAAAAAATAATTAAAAATTCTATTTTAATAAGATATACATTACTTAGAATAACTTTTTAAAAGAGATATTTTTTTTTAAAAAGTTAGTATGCCAAACACATTTAAAATATAAAAAAGAAACTATTTGACTAAGTCAAGAAGTTAAAAGTTAACTTTTTTAGTGCGTCAAATACACACTAAGTCTTTATTTGTTTGTTTAATATCTCCACTTTATTCATGATAACATGCTCTTCAAGATTAATATCATATGAAGTAATTTAAAATATTGCACCCCAGTAATTTTTCTAAACTTTATATTGTCCAATTATTCAATTTTCGCCTTACAAAGGATATATTTACCCCATAATTAATCTAGAATAAGTTAAATTTCAACATTAAAAACCTTCTATAATATATTTCTTTACTTTTACCTTTTTTTCATAAATCAAATTAATGTTAATAAATCGAAAATTTCTGCTAAACAAAATACATACAGAAACAGTCATCCGTACCTTTATTTGTATATGTGCTATCATAATTACTTTGACTTGAAGCTTAATCATATTATACTTGTGCAAAATTGTGTCATGCAAATGGCTGACTAAAAAAAAAACCGACGCGGTCTACGTAATTTACAATTCTTGGTAAAAATCCGGTCATACGGAAGGAAGCCGCCTTTACACCGAGTAGCTAGCTTCTTCCTCACAGCCTAGCTAGCTAACTTCTTCCACGTTTTAGAAGAAGTGTTCTAGAAACTTACAGTACAAGTTCAGAACAAGAGCTGCAGGAATGTTAACTTGCAAGAAAGTGGCCTTGAGCTGTATTGGTTTAGATGATAGAAGAAATGACAATGTCAAAAAGATTCTTGCAAACCTAGTAAGTTGAGGACCACTCACTCACGCGAAGATAAAATCCTCAGAATTAATCTCTCTCTGATCTCCTGGAAAAAGGTGAATAATATGTTATGTAATTAATTTGATGGTGGAAGAGAGCGAGAAAAGATGGTGGCCTACCACGAAGACCTAGTTGCAAGATTGTGTGTACTCTGCTTTTCTTCTCTTACACACACACACACACACACACACACACACACATATATATATATATGTATTTGCGTTGCCTTTTATATACACAAATAAAGGATTATATGAATTGGGGATTATGTATTTAGAACTGCTCGATTTACTAACATTAATTTAATTTATAGGAAAAAAATAAAAATAAAGATGCAAAAACTTCTCTTATATTGAAATTCAGAAAATACTTGAAGAAAAAACGTAATCCAGCTATTGTTGTTGCAGTGGATCAAGGTTCATGCACCATCAGATCCTTGCCTGTGTCAAGTCAAAGGTTGTGAAATACTATTCTGAGAGATGCATGGAACTTGATCCACCCAATCAAATCCCTTACCGACATATAATTATCCTTACTCTTAACTTCCTCTTATGCTTCGCCGTCCTCAAAAAATGAAGCGTAAAACAAAATAGAGCAAGAAAAATAAGGCCAAGCATAAAAAGATAATGCCCAGAAGGAAGCGAAATAAGCCGACCACCGAATTGCAGTGGCCGCCTCCACCTCCGCCGTTGCCGCCTCCGCCTCCGCCTCCGCCTCCACCATTTTTCTTTCTATGGGAACGATGTCTTAACGGCTTCATTGGTTTATCTATGCTTTTGTCTCTGGGCATTCCTTTTCCTCCAAAAACGATACCCAACAAAGATCTGTATATTATAGGAAAGTGGGAAAAAACAAATCAAGAATGGAAATCTAGGATTGTATGTTCTAGGTATATTTGTCTGTGTGACTGGGAAGTTGAAGAGAGAGAGAGAGAGAGAGAGAGGGGGAATTGGTGGAAAAAGCCGGGTGAGACCTGAGATTTATTTTATTACTGCTATTGAAGATTCTTCGAGGAAAAAATGGTTGTAATTAGAAGTTTTTTTTCCCTTTTTTTTAGGACGATTGGCAATTTCGAGAGCAGTAGCAAGGCAAGTTCAAGGAAACCAGATCAGACCAGCTTCGGCTGGTTGGTTTATCGGAAGGAACCGAGATTGGGTTTTGGTTCAGCCATTTTAGTGAGCACGGAGTGAAAGACTTTGCGTCATAGCTTTGACTGTGTCAAAGTAAGCAAGGCACCGCAAGTCGCAACCCATGTATCTCCATTGTTGCAAACGCCGACCACATTTCAAACTTTTTTTCCTTTTTTTTTTACCCTGATGTAATGAGTTAAAAATTTTCTGCAATGTAGTTGAATCAATACCAAAGTGTTGAAGGCAATTGAAAAATCGATCCGATACTGCATTAATAAAAAAAAAAATACTTAAACATTATTTAGTTTTAATAAAATTATCTAAATCTCTCGTCTAATTTTAAAATTTATTCAAACCTCTTTTCAAATATAAAAAATATTACATTTAAATCTATTTGAAGTTTTCACCAAGAAAATCATAAGAAAAAATAATTATATGTTTAAATTAAATAATATAAGATATTTAAAATATTTTATAATTAAAATATACTTTAATTATGCTCAAATAACTAAAAAAAATTATACTTACATCAATTTTTGATTTTTTTAAATATTATATTTTAATCTTGTGAACTTAACTAAAACATATCACAAAATACTTAAAATATTATATATTATTAAATTTGAATTATATAGTCATTTTTTTTAATATTTCTTGATAAACTTGATAAAAAATGAAATTTAAGTTTAAGTATAATTTTTTTATATTTTAAGAAAAACTTAAGTAGGTTTTGAGACTAGAGTAAAAATTTGTATGATTTTATTAAAATTCATGAGGTCAAAATATTTTTTACCTAAAAAAATTTATCTGGAATATCGTTCAACGTTAAAATAGAAATGACCTCTTTTGGGTATATTTAACATGCCACTAACACTTTAGGCTTTTAAAATCTGCAAAATTGATATGATTGAATATAAATTGATTTTATTTACACATTTATCCAATTCTCTCACTTGTGGAAATGATTAGAAAGTGCACAAATTTGGATATGCTTCTTTAGAAACATCTTTAATAGGTTTCTACTTATATTTATAAAATATTAAAATAATATAAAATATTTTATTTATTTAATATTATACATAAAGAGTATGGTGAAAAATAATATCTATTATTTTAAAAAGGAAATTATTTTCTTTTATTATTATTATTATTATATCATGTATTATTTTATTAATTACAAAGTATATAAATAATATAAAAAAATTTATTTATATAAAATTAAAAAATCTTATTAAAAATATATTTTAACAAAACAAACAAGCCTTGATTAAGTGCTTCAATTAAGGTCAATTATTTAATCAATCCATTTTGGCATATTAGAATGGCCAGGGAAGCTTTTCCAAGGGACCGAGCCGGCTTTTGACTTGAAGGGTGGCCACAATCTTAAATCATAACGTTTTTTTCACATAATTAAGTATATACATATATATATACATATATATATAATAAGTAATTTATCTTTTTAAATTCTTATATTAACTCTCATTCAAAACTTCACATTAAATTTTTGCTAGTTGGTATAGAATTAGATTAATAATATTCTATAATGTAATAAAATAGATAAAAAATACATCATATGAAAATATCGTGTATCCCAATATAAAATTTATGTAAAATTATTACTTTTTTGTGAAACTATTATATAAAAACAAAAAATATTTATAAAAATAGTAACAAAACATGTTGATATCATATGTCTATTATTTCAAATATATGTTAAAACAGATTTATATAAATAATATTTTGCTAGCAAATTTTGTCTCAAGCCAAATTTCATTTTCCTGTTATGCATGCAAAAACAAACACATAATGTGAAGGAATCTTGGCTTTTTTTTAGATTTAATTTAATTATATTTATATATTTTATTTTTAAAAATACATTAATTTTTTTATTATACGAAAGGTGAGCATAAATTTAAAAAAAATACATATAAGAGATATTAATATATATTTTTAAAAAATAAAAAATAAATATAATTAAAATAAATCTAAAAGAAATAGGGACAATTTACCCTATAATCAATGGCTTGATTTTGTTCAAAAAATGATATAATTTCGCATTGAGAAAAGTGATTCACGCGAAATCCGTATGAGGCAAGCCCTTCACCATGGCTGCCAGAACAACTGACACCCACCATCAGCCTTATGGTTGTGTTCTATGTGAAATTCGATCTTGGACGGACCCTTGAACAGCTCAGAAACAGCAAAGAATCCAGTCCGAAGAAATGATCAGGTCGTTACGACCTCTGATCTCTGCAGTTCAAGCTCGTGGGCTGCTGAGCGAGCTCGACCTTAGTTCCATTATTCACAAACGGGTCAACGACTTGACTGATGAAGTATAACCTGCGATCTAAAGGTTCGACAGAAGACTAAATCATGTCTTATTCCAACGGATAAATGGGGCCCTACCTGCAGAAGACGGCTGCAGTAACCGAAAGTAGAGATTTAGTTTGTATATTATATCTTAAACATTAAATGCTGATGTAATAGATTTACTACATATATAATTACCATTGTAGCATCCTTCCCTCCGTAAATATAAGGAAAGAGCCCCTCTGTAAGAGACTACTGATTCCATACCGAAACTCTGTCAAAATAGAGATCGAACATTGTAAAAATACTGCCTCAATAATGCGTTACCATGAACGTAAGGTCCGGTGATATCCGGATTTGACCGAACCATGTTAAACATTGTGTCTCCTTCTCTGCTCTTCCCTTCTTCTTTGATTATTCTTCTACTCTATTATATTTGAACTGGTTAAAGGTCAGAGATTCCGAAGAATCCCCCGTTAGTCGAAGTTTGGACCATTATCCAAAATTCGACGTCAACAGGCTGCAAATTTAGTTTATTTCAAGTCGGCATTTTATAAAGAAAAAAATTGCAAACTACCCTTTTCATTTTACATTTAACACTTATAATTAATAATTTTTACCATTAGCCTTTTCTAATTTTAAAATAATTATATTTATCATTTAATATTTATGTTATGAATAATTTAAGGAAATAAATATACTCAATTTCATATAAAATTTTATAAAAAAAGTCAAATATAATGTGAATGTCTTATTGTTCAAATTTGAGAGCAAATCAATTTATGTACTATTTTTTTTTATTTTTCTTATTTTAGGGATATTTTAATTATTTTAGTATAGTTTACTTATCTAGTGCTAGTAGAAAAATCCTTAACAATGATCTTTGTATTTTTATTTTCTATATTTAGTATAATATAATACTTAGATTCCTCTTGTAATTATGAAAAAAGACATTATGTAGATAAAATTTACTACTTATTTAAAACTAAAGAAAATTGATGACAAAAATTAATAATTATGAATATTAAATGCGATTATCTAAAGTTAAAGGGATAATTTACATTTTTTTTCCTTTTATAATTATATAAAACTTTGAATAAAGAGAAATTTTAAAATTATTGATTTTATTTCATATTTAAAATCCTTACTTATATTAGGGGTTGGTGCAGGTTTTCAAGTTATCTTAACCTCTTTTGCAACGGCAAATTGAATTGGATCACAAGAAATGCATATTTTAAGTATAGCAAATTGAACTGGATCACAAGAAATGCATATTTTAAGTATAGCACATGCTGTTACACGAAAAATTATTGTTAAATCTAATTCACAAAGAAGATGGACATAATTTATGAGACAATAGCACATATAAAATTTATATTTATTATTGTGATTATCTTTTTGTTTCATGTTTATAGTAAAATAATTTCATGCAGAAAAAATCTTTTGCAAGACTTAGATGTATTAAAATCCCCATTTTGTAATTAAAAAAATACAAAAAAAAAAGAATAAGAAGATATCAATAATACGGTTAAATTATAGGATAAATTATACTTATCTGTGTTGAAGTTTATTTTAATATATTTATACCTCCTATTTTTTAAATATGTAATACAAGTTGATGACTTAACGTACACGTATAGACGAGTAGGAATCTCACATTTGGACTATGCATGTTTGGTTGCTTTAGAATTATTACGCGGTCGTCGTTTTGAAGACTTTCTTCTAGAGGGATCCGTCAATATTGGTGGCAAATATATCTTCATAGTACGCATTTTCCTTGTGCGCTTATACTTTTATGGTCACATTTTAAGACAATTTGGAAGAAAAGTAATTATATTGACAGAAAGCTCCAACAAATTTTTTGTATTAATATGTGAAAAAAATATTAGTTACAAGCTGTAATATTCATATTTCTCAATATTTGACTTAAAAATCTGACTTTCGAAGGATCACCTCTTAAAATATCTTGCAAATCACATTGTGATTTAAACATTGGCGTGGGTAGGAGCGGATTTAAGGGGGCAGGTCCTCACTTCCTACAGTGCATCTTGATCATGTATAATCAGGTTATGGATTATTATTCAGTCGTAATTAGAAAAAATTATGTGAATATATATTTCTATAAGTTTTATAGTTTTTTATTTTTTATAATTTTTATTAAAAGTTATATTTTTCATTTTTAATGAAAAATTTTTTGAAGAATTTTTATATAATTTTAAACGATGAAATTATAATTTTACATGTTTATTAATTTTATGTGAAATTTATACATAGAATTACAAATTCATATATAAAAATTTATAATTTTTATATAATGTTAAACTTTCATAAAAAATTAACAAAATCTTCGAATTGGTATTAATGTTTAATTCATATATTTGAAATAAAATTTAAGGTCACGTGTAATTTTGGTCTCTTTGACCCCTCGCATTTTTTTAACATTATATTAGTCTTGGACTAATAATCATGAATGACCAATTTTATTGCACACCTCATTTGCAAAAGTTAACAACTTAGTTAGAAATACCCACTCAGGCTCATTTTAACAAAATACAAGTGTGTGCAGTTGAGACTTCGCAAAGAAATTTTTGCATGTTCCAAATTTAATGTGAAAATAAGAGTCAGATAGATATAATAAAAAAAATATGTGAGTTCAATTGGATTTAGCATTCTTCACTTTTTCTTTTTCTTTTTTTACTACTTTTAGTTTGAATAAAAGTTTAACATCTATTTTTTATATATGTTGATGTCTAAAATTGGTCAACTTCTTACTCCGATTTTTTCTTTTTTCTTTGTTACTACTTTTAGTTGGAATGAAAGTTTAACATCTATTTTTTTATATATGTTGATGTCTAAAATTGGTCAACCTGTTGATAATGAAATCCGGTCAACAGGTGTAAGTTCAGTGTTATCTCAAATTGCAAATTGAGAATGTGAGCTAGTAGGAAAGAAAAAAGGAGAGGAAGAAAAATATCAAACACCAAAAGTTTTTATCATAATTCGACTAAATCCAATCGGCCCCTACGTCCACATTGAGTTGTATTAGTTTTTTTATGAAAGTTTTCTGTTTAGTTCAGTGGAGATAAAGTGTTATGTTACTATTCGGGTAGAGTGTTTGCATACAATTTTTCTTGCTTACTTTTACAAAGGTTCCCCCTCTATTTATAGGAGAATGGAGGGTTACAAGTGTAATTTGACAAGTAATAAAATGATTAATTTTGCTGTATTGGGCAATAAATGCTGGACAAATCATTATCGGACTGTTGGGGGCTGATGTTTCACTTCTGGAGGCTGAGCTATCAGTTGGGAATATGTGCCCTCAACTGATGACTAGGCTTCCTTACTGGTGCTCAGCTTACTATCTTAGCAACCTGGGTCTGCATTGGATGACCTGTTCATGGACTGGTCTCGTCACTAGATCCATCTAGGATAAGTTTGCTGAAGGTTGGTCTAGGCGCCATGCTCTGTTCAATGAGATAGTGCCTTCCTTAGCAAGTTGGGCTTGCGCATCGACCTTATCATGCGTCTATAGTCCACGAGTAACGAGCTAGTATCCTGTTGAGTGACCTCAATCGTCAAATGATATGGGCCTCCTTTTCAGTTGGGCTCTACTTTTTACTGAGCCTTGGTCAAGCCATTTTGAGTAACCTAGAAAATACTCATAACATCAAGCCCCCAACTCTCAATTCGCTCTGCGGACTGAGAGTTCTACTTTGTTGGAAAAGTCCTTGCCCGTAGTCTGTAGCATTGTCAAGTCTTTCATCTACAGTTTGCTATTTAGTCAAAAGTTTTTGCTTATAGTCTACTGTGTTGTCATTTTGGGTCTTAGTCTTTCACTTCGTCTTCATCAAGCTATGCCCCTCATCGTGGATGCTCCCCAGCTATTACCGTGAAAGTCTTGCTTTATTGCGGACCATTCCATCTGGTACGATTAGATATTCTCTATATTCTTTGGTGAAGTCAGGCTCATCTATATAAGGCGCGGGAAGGCCTCTTCTTTTCTTCATAAAGTAGGCAGATGAGTGCATTGGATGATCCTCTCATACTTCTAAGGCTTCAGCCTGTATCTTCATATTTTGAGGCATATATGGTTCGCTGCATAAGACTATGGGGCATGAATGGTTCGCTACACGTGGTTCTCGCAGGGCAGTTTTCCCCGGGAACTCTCGAAACTTGTCTGTAACCTTCTCTAGGAGCTAACAAGTTTAGCTCATCCTTTTTTGTTATTTTGTCCTCTGGCGAGCTAATTGCTTGGTTTCTGGATGCGACCAGGAGTTACAAGACAGAAGGAAGAGCTTCTAGCTTTAAAGGAGGCTGGTGTAGAGGAGCTGGAACTGTCCAGTTTGCTCACTGGTCTTACAGCTTGTTGTGGCTCAATCCTCTCAATCAGGTTCTGTTGTCCTCTTGTCCGGTGGTGCTGAGTGTCTTTGCACCTCCAAGCAGCTTGATGAAGCTGAAGGATGCTTTCTTTGCTTAGAAGGACTAGGGAAAACTTATGTAGCCTCTCTGCCCACACCCAACATTATTTTCCTCCCTTCAGATTGGGCGAAGGTGGAGCTGGAGCACTTCCTTTTGCATATTATAGTTGCAAGCTCGTTGGCATTTAGCTTTTCCTTAGTCAGTTGTAGGCTTGTTTTATCTTGTATTCTTAATCCTTTATGTAGTTTTACCTCTTTGAAAGAGGTTTTGTAATAAAAGTTTACTTTTTAAAATTTTTTCTAGGTACGCCATAATAGCAACTTGGCAAGTCATAGCTAACCCCGCTAGTTCCTACAAATCATATCTCAGTGAGAGTTAAATAAAATGAGTGTTCATTGAGTCAATCGACTTCAATAAATGTTAGTGGAACTAATGTGAAGGGACTCTAGTCAATAAATTATGATAAAAAGATATATGTAATATTGTATGACCAATCGATCGTACTATTTTGTTCCAGTTGGTAACGAAATTGACATCAGTGTGCCTTTTGTTGACCATGAGTCCGAGCACCGGAGTGCTTGAGTGTATTCACCGACGCGAGATGAGGCATCCACATAAGTCACATAGGCGCATTTTAGCTCGCATAAGAGTTTGGTGCTTAAGCACTTCTTAGATGTGAGATCTTGATTGGTTGCATGGAAACATCTTGATCCACATAAGCATTTAGTGCCAATGGCACTTCTTGGATATGGTTCCAGTATTGCCCACCTAAGAGTTTGGTGCTAAAGGCACTTCTTGGATGCGGCTCATACAAGAGTTTGGTGTATGACTAGCACTTCTTGGATGCAAGATTTGAGTTATCCACACAAGAGTTTCGTGCTTGAGGCACTTCTTGGACACGGCTTGCGCAAGGGTTTGGTGCATGGCTAGCACTCCTTGGACGCAAGGTTTGAGTTGTCCATGCAAAAGTTTGGTGCTTGAGGCACTTCTTGGATGTGACTCGTGCAAAGGTTTGGTGCATGGCTAGCACTCCTTGGATGCGAGATTTGAATTGTCCGCACAAGAGTTTAATGTTTAAGGCACTTCTTAGACACAACTCGTGCAAGGGTTTGGTGCATGGCTAGCACTCATTGGACGTGAGATTTAAGTTGTTCATGCAAAAGTTTGGTGCTTGAGGCATTTCTTGGATGCAGCTCACACAAGGGTTTGGTGCATGGCTAGCACTCCTAGGACGTGAGGTTTAAGATCTCCCCACTCAAGAGTTTTGTGCTTGAGGCACTTCTTGGATGCAAGGTCTTGGAGTCGGTGGTAATGACCCGTTGCCTGTGATCTATAGCTTCGTGAGTCACTTGGCACGTCTCTACTTGCTTTGCAGGTGACTTTTCTATTTCTCCATAACTAGCCATCATGATTACCCCTATCTTAGGTGCGTGTGTGTGCTGCTATTATTAGATAGCTGTTGGCACTTGCTGAACCATTAGATCATGGGTAGTCGGGGGGTTCCCAGATCCAATAGTGATGCTGTGTGCTTTATAAATTGAGAGGGCTTCTCCCTTCCCCCTCACTTGCTATTTCAAACTTGAAGTTTTAGAACTTTCTCTGCACATTTCCTCTGGTAACCATTGCAACCGCATTCCATCCTCTGCTGCCACTGGCATCGTCTCTGTTCCCTGATTGTCGCTTGGTCCCTGTTTACTGGAAAGCATCCTTGTGCACAGTCTTAGATTTTTTGCTTTAGATAGCTATGGTAGCTTTTCCTTCACTCTGTCATTTCTAGATTTTCTTATTCTATAATTTGAGGTTTATCTGCCATTGATTGTGGGATGAGAGCATTAGCTAGTTGAGGTTGATTGTTTGTAGATTTTTTTTTGTTTGGTTTGATTTGCTTGGTCGGCTCTATTAGCGGACTCATGGTTTTCTGGTCATTGTTCCGAGTTTAGCATCTGTTATTCAGATTTTGTAATTCAATCTTGTCTGTTGGAGTTTGGGTCATAAATGGGTGGTTTAGGGTGTTCATGGCTTGCTGCATATGACGTTATTAGCCTTAGTTTTAGGGCTTAAGTAGGGTCTAGTTATAGTGACCTGAACGATCTTTTCCCTTTTTGAAGATGGGCACAAGTCATGGACATCGCCATCACCAAAGTAGCAATAAAGATGATGAACCTGGCTCCTCGACCCAGAACGTGAGGCTAACGTGACATCTTGGTGAAGCAACGTCAAGGAATAGAGAGGTCACTGGGGATATTGTTGTTCATCATGATCCTATTGGGGTCCAAGAGGTTGCTGCAGGCTCGTAACCTAGTCATCACATGTTCAGTCTTTATGTGTCGTCAGTTCACTTTTGTGAGCTTTAGTCCACAGTTTGGACATATTGGCTTCCTAGAGGATACAACCTCATAATACCATCTCCGGATGAATACGCGGTCTATTCGCCTATGGGGTTTGTTGCTATCAATTTTTCACACCTCATTGCAGGCTTAGGTTCCCGATACGCCCCTTTATTGTCAATTTCTTGAACAAAGTGAGACTTAGCGCAGCTCAACTCACTCCCAATTCTTACACTTAGCTTATCTCCTTGGCGCTAATTTACTTGGGCAATGGTCTTCTGCCACCTTCAGCTGAAGTACTATGCTACCTGTTTAGTCTTAGGTGCATGAGCATGTCAAACGGGCTCTATTATCTCATAGCTCGGCCGATGATACATAAGAAGATTCTACCACGAGGGGACACCAAAAAGAAATCTAACATGGGGTACTACAGAACCTATTGGTTTTACATTTTGTGCCCCTCCTTGCGCAATCTCAAAAACTTTGGATTTGTTGTTACTTCTGGTAAACAAGCTTAGAGTTGCAAGCTTAACAGTTTACTTTTATCCAGTTCTAATTCTAACTTGTCTTATTTTGCAAACGGGACTGGCATAAAGCTAACTCTACGAGCTGAAGAGCTAGGGGTCTTAGATCGGTTTGTTGCCTCAAATGATCTCAAAAACAACTTTCATTTTGATGAGGACCTCTTTTGTTTTCATAAGCTCGCTTCAGCCAAAGGTATTGAGGTTATTAAGGAGATAGGCATCTATCCAGCGATAACAATTTGCCCAGCTAACTTTACGGATTATGAAAAGATATTGGAGCTCGTTCTAAGGCCACCACCATTTGATGTCGAGGAGATCTCTCCAGACCTTGATGTGGTCATAGCCCCCACTATTGAAAGTCAACCCTTGGTTTCGACTACAACACCTTCACAATTCCTGCCCCTCAGCCTGAGGTAGTAGTTGAAACTGAGGTCGCCACCCCTTCTGAGCCTTCTACCAAAAGACGAAGAGTAGAGAAAGGGAAGAAAAAGGTTGCTCCTCAGAAATGAGCTGCATCAAAGGCTAAGGTTGCGAAGCTACTGGTTGAACCGGACTCCAAGACAAGGGAGTACATTGAGGTTCTCCTTGATAACATCAACACAATTCTGGGGTCCCATGACAGAATTCAAGTGTTCGATGCCAAGGAGTTTACCCTCGAAAGATTGGTGGGCTATGCAGCTTACCATAACTTGGTAGTAAGTGAAGTCTTTTCGCTTTGTTTCTTTTACTTGTTCTACAATCTAACTTGGCTTTGGCTTTTCAAGGTTTACTTACTATGATGAAAATAAATGAAGTGCTCCTAGCCCATGACAAGGAGAAGGAGGACCTTGAAAGCAAGCTGGCAATTGCCTCCGTCAAGGTGCTAGATTTGAAGGAGAAGGTTAAAAATGTTAAGGCTGCTTTAGCTCATGCAAAAGCGGACCGTGAGGCTGCTGTAGTGAATCTTGGCCTTACCACTAATGACCTAGCTAAGGCAAAGATTGAATTAGAGCTGTCCACTTATTAAGCCGAGCTAGCAGCGAGATTAGCTAAGGTCACAGAGCAACGGGCTAGATCCGTGGAGTAATGGCCCAAAACAACGGAGAAGCAAGCTGAGGCCACTAAAAAGGAGTTGGAGACAATCAAGAGGGAGGTCGTTCTCGCAAAGGAGGAGGCCGCTAAGGTTAAGGCGGAGACCGCTTCGTTGATAAAGAAAGTAAAAACCAAGACTTGTGCTGCCTTCTTCTACACTCTATAGGAACAACACCCAGAGTTGGATTTCTCCTTCTTCAGCTAACAAGTTGTTGAGGCTGTTGAGCATTATAAGAGGAGAGTTACTCCGACTAGCTCTTCCAAGAAGGAAGTGGACTCTGGCATTGAAGCTTCTCCTATTGGAGGCACTGCCCAAGGAGAAGGCAATGCCCAGATTGCTGAAGCTCTAAGTGCTCCAGCAATGGACATCCCTAATGCTCCTCACCCAGGACCCCAGCCTCAAGAGGGTCTGATTCCTGATGCTCCGGCTCCTTAGGCTATGAGCCTTGTATTTTTTGCATTCCTTTTGAATTTTATGATGTAACTTTTAAACTTTGTATGAACTTATTCCGTTAAGGATCGAATGAACTTTTACTTGCTTTTCTTCAATTTTCGCGCTTACATATGCAAGATAATAAACTTTGATGTGAGAGTGAAAACTTGATGAATCACTTTAACAAACATTCTTTACATAATACATCGCTTCTCGCGTAGAACTTTATTGAAGCCTTCATTTTATATGCATAAAGATTCAAAAAATTACATGTATATTTATGCTTACTAATCTTTACAAATAATAGGGGGCTTTACTAATAATATCGGTGAAAATGTTCAGCATTCCAAGCTTGAGAAAAATTTGTCCCCTCCATATCCACCAAATGATAAGCCTTATTACCAATAACCCTTTTAATAAGGTATGGGCCCTCCCAACTTGGCCCCAGGGTCCTTTCGCTAGCTTTTTGCACTCCTAGAAAGACAAGATGCGAAATGAGATCTCCAAGCTTATAACTTTGAGCTCGCACTTTTTGATTGTAATACCTTGCAACACGTTATTGGTAGGTCACAATTCCGAGACAGGCTTTCTCTCTTATTTCTTCTGCATGATCCAGATTCATGATGAGTAGTTGATCATTATCCTCTAGATTGAAAGTGACTCTTTGCTGAGATGTCACTTCAAGTTCTGTGGGAATCATTGCTTCGCACCCGTATACCATCAAGAAAGGGGTTTCTCCTATGATAGTACATATTGTGGTTCTATAAGCCCACAACACCTTTAGCAATTCATCTACCTATGCCCCCTTCTTGGCTTCCAGTTTCGCCTTCAAGATTCATTTAATAATCTTGTTAACAGCTTCAACCTGCCCATTGGCCTGTGGATGATCTATGGCTGAGAAGCTTTTCATGATTTTAAGTCATTGCAGAACTTGATAAATTACTCACTATTAAATTGGGCCCCATTATCAATTATAATCTACTGAGGGACTCCAAACCTATAAATAATGCTGCTCCACATGAACCTTTCAATCTTAGCAGATGATATGTTGGCGAGCTCTTTTACCTCTGCCCACTTCGTAAAATAGTCTATGGCCACTATTGCGTGTTTGTAATTGCCACGGGCTATTGGTAGTGGTTTGATTAGGCCCATGCCCCAGATCATGAAAGGCCATGGGCTAATTATCTGTCGCAGGTAAGCTAGCGAAGCCTACAGGATCTTCGTGAACCTTTGACATTTTTCACATCTTTTGATGAGATCGATAAAGTCTTTCTCACGCCCCAATCTCGGGCATATGACCAGCGTAGAAGGTCACCCTCAGGAAACCCTTTTCCATCAGGAAATCCCCTACAAGCCTTATCATGTGACACTGACATAACACTAATGCACAAATTTTTCATTATTCAATCAATGTAAATTTATTATCCCTATCGAAAAATTCAACAGAACTTCCTCTATTTTCTAGACATCTGGCCACATGGCCCACATAACAATCATCAAGGGCTACATGCCCATCAAACCTGTATA
>JANHAO010013288.1:0-15920 GCA_026873985.1 Saraca asoca
TCAAAGTATAGAGATCCTAACAGGTTTTGTGCCTATCACAATGATATAGGACATACCACCTCAGAATGTAAATATCTTAAAGATATGATCAAAGACCTTATTCGTAGAGACCGCATGAAGGATTATGTGGTGCGACCGTCAAGCCGATGATCCCCACAGCGCAGAGAATGACCACCTCTTGACATAGAACCAAAACAAACGACCGTAGTTAGGACCATATACAAGATCCATAGGGGACTACACATCGCAGGAGCCTTGCGGCGCTCACGAGAGCGATACGTACAAAATACGAGCTATGTCTTGTCCATGGGCTGTGAGTTTAACAAACCCACCAAGAAAGCAAAAGCGACTCCCAAATGCATCATTTTCATGGATGACAACAAACGGGGAGTCCAATCTCCCCATAATGATGCTATAGTCCTCAGGGCCAAGGTTGGCAATGTCGAGGTGTGGAAGATCATGCTAGATACCTACAGTTCGATTAATGTCATGTATAAAAAGTGTTTCGATTAGATGGAACTGACCTAGAGCAACCTCGAATCTTCACTTGATCCTCTCTTTGGTTTCACTAGCGATGCAGTATTTCCTGTAGGGCGAGTCAGGCTTCCCATCACTTTAAGGGGCAAGGACCGTCAATTAACCATTTTGGAGGATTTCTTGGTCGTAGATTGTCCCTTGGCTTATAACATAGTCCTGGGACGATCAGCGATGAATGATCTAGATCTGGTCATGTCCACTAGAACCTTAACAGTTTGATTTCCCACCTTGAATGGGGTTGGATGCGTACAAAGTGAACAATACATGGCCCGGTGGTGTTATGAGGACGCCATTAAGCTCGGAGGAAAAAGCAAAAGAATGGACACAACCCCCCATGAAGAGCCCCATGCCCTAAACTCCATTGAAATTAGCCATGACTTCGACCCACATGATTGGGAGACAGATAGGGAGACTAGCTCGATCGAAGAACTCGAGGAGATCGGAATCAGTGGAATAAGTGATAAAAAATACCTCAAGCTTGGAAAAAACTTGCCCTCATATATGAAAGACCGGTTGATAAATTTTCTTAAGGCAAATCTGGATGTCTTTGCTTGGAGTCATGAGGATCTGGTAGGGATCAACCCCAAAATCGCGTCGCATAAGTTGAACATCGACCCTCACCACCAACCGATCAGGTAGAAAAGGAGACCTCTAACTGCCGAATGGTCCCGTGCACTGAAGGAAAAAGTGGATAAACTGCTAGCAAACAAGTTCATCTGGGAGGCCCACTATCTCGTCTAGAACCCCATCCTGGTAAGAAAGAAGGATGAGAGATGGAGGACATGCATCGACTTCACAGACTTGAATAAAGCTTGCCTGAAAGATAGTTTCCCCTTATCGAGAATTGACCAACTCATTGATGCAACGACCGGACATCAACTCTTGAGCTTCATGGACGCATGTTCTAGGTATAATCAAATACCCATGGAGCCCCAGGATGAGGAGCACACCTCATTTATCACAGACCGAGGGTTGTACTACTATAAGGTGATGCCTTTCGGGCTAAAAAATGCCAGGGTGACCTATCAATGGCTGGTCAATTCAATGTTCAAAGACCAAATCAAGAAAATTATAGAGGTCTATGTGGACGATATGCTCGTGAAGTCCAGACAGGCCTTGGATCATGTAAGTGACCTGGATAAGATGTTTCGGATCCTGTGAAAATACCGGATGAGGATAAATCCTCTCAAATATGCATTTGGAGTAGCTTCAGGAAAGTTTCTCAGGCTCATGATAAATGAAAGAGGCATAGAAGCAAACCCCAAGAAGATTAAAGCACTCATCGACATGAGGTCATCGAGTGGAGTTAAAGATGTCCAAACCTTGACTGGTCAGGTGGCGGCCCTCAGCCAATTTATTTCCAAAGCGATGGATAGGTGTTTGCCTTTCTTTGAAGCCTTAAGGAAAGCAAAGCACTTTGAATGGATAGAAGAATGTGAAGCTGCTTTCATATAGCTGAAGGAATATCTAGGTCAAGCCCCACTCCTATCTAAACCTCGGGAAGGCGACAAGCTAATCCTTTATTTGGGAGTGTCACAGCATGCCATTAGCGCTACTCTTGTTCATGAAGAGAGTGGAGCACAATTCCCCGTTTACTACATGAGCAAAAGGCTAGTAAATGCCGAGGAAAACTACACTCCCATGGAAAGACTGGTCTACGACCTCGTTGTCGCATCGAGGAAACTGTGGCCTTACTTCCAGGCCCATTCCATCGAGGTCCTGACCTAGTATCCGTTGAGGTATACCCTCCAAAAGGCAGACGCTTCAGGTCGCTTGCTTAAGTGGGCAATCGAGTTCGTCCAATTTGATATCCACTACAAATCAAGATCAGTGATTAAGGGACAGGCCCTAGCCAACTTCATTGCTGAGTTCACCGGGCCTGAGATAGAAGAAGGAAAAACCTCAGAAGAACCGTGGTGGGAACTTTACACCGATGGGTCCTCCTGCGAGCATAGGGTAGGAGCTGGAATCTTACTAATCAGCCCAGAGGGACATAAAATCCCCTGCGCCTTGAGGCTTGAATTCCAAGCTACCAACAACGAGGCAGAATACGAGGCACTCCTCGTAGGACTTTGCCTAGCCAAAGAGGTGTGAGCTGAAAAATTGAAAATCTTCAGGACTCTCAGCTGATTGTTTGTCACATAAAAGGTGAATATCATGCAAAAGGACCAAGGATGGCTATTTACCTACGAAAGACCCAGGAATTGCTCAACAGGTTTCAAAGGTTCAAGATCAACCAAGTCCCCCGAGCTTAAAATGTGCACACAGATGCCCTGGCCCGACTAGTTGCGATAAAAGATATAGAATTTATGGGCGCTATACCCGTGGAAGTCCTTCCGCTCCCCAACATCGAGCAGAAGGCCACCTTAATGTCAATTTTCGTAGCACACAGCTCATGGATGAACCCCATTCTGAACTATCTATGACACGACGAACTCCCAGAGGATAAGTTAGAAGCATGCCGCGTACGGTTCCAAGCTACTAGGTACTGCATCATAGATGATGTACTTTACTAGAAGGGCCTCTCGGCCCCACTTCTCTGATCCATTGATGGCCCCGATTGTGATCTCGTTTTGAAAGAGATACATGCTGGACACTATGGAAACCACGTTGGGGGGCTATCATAGGCTCAGAAGGCCTTCTAGTAGGGTTTCTTTTGTCCAAAATGAAATAGGATGCAATTGACCTTGTCCGGAGGTGTAACAAATGCCAGAGGTTCGCTACGATCCCCCGAGCTCCCCCAACCTGCCTCCAACAAATGGTCAGTCCATGGCCATTCGTGATATGGGGGATTGATCTGATACGGCCTCTCCCTGCAGGTCACAGGAACTGTAAATATGCCGTAGTGGAGGTGGATTACTTTACCAAATGGGCAGAAGCAAAGGAGTAGCCCAGATCTCTCCCTCTCAGATTGAAAGGTTCATTTAGAACAACATTGTGTGTCGATTCGGTGTCCCTCAACAAATAGTATCTAATAATAGGACCCAGTTCACAAGTGAGCAGTTCGTCCAATTCTATGATAATCTCAGAATCCTGAAAAGCTTCTCATCCGTGGACCATTCATAGACCAACAGGCAGGTAGAGGCAGTAAATAAGATCATCAAGCAAATCTTGAAAAAGAAGTTGGAAGCAAGAAAAGGAGCATGGGTAGACGAGCTGTCAAAAGTCCTGTGGGCTTACCGCATCACGGCTTGCAACACCACTGGAGAGACCCCTTTCTCAATGGTCTATGGAACTGAGGCGATGCTGCCAATAGAGTTCAAAGTAACCTCACATCAAAGAACTACTTTTAATATTGAGGAAAACAACCAATTACTTGTTACCAGTGTTGATCTCGTTGAGGAAAAAAGGGACAAAGCATGCTTAAGAATTGTGACCTATCAGCAAAGGGTTACGTGATATTTTAATCAAAAAGTGCATGCTTGAAGCTTTAAACCAGGCGACCTTATCCTACGTCTCATCCAGCCCGGAGGCTGCGACCCCAGAGAAGGAACACTGGGTTCTAATTAGGAAGGTCCGTACATTATAAAGAAAAGACTAAAGGCTGGAGGATACCGCCTAGCGAACATCAAAGGGGCAGAGTTTCGTCGAGCTTGGAATGTCGAGCATCTCTGACCCTATTATCAGTAAAGCAAATTTAACTCTCTCGAAACTGTAACTATCCATCGAAGTTTTGAATTAAATTGTATCCCTATTAAGTTCTTTTTGGGTAAGTTTTTGTTACTTATGTTCAAAGGATAATATCTATGAAGACAGATCATCCAGCGGCATCACGTGTATATATACATAAATAAAAAAGAGAGAGGGGGGTCATGTCTTGATCATAAATTAAAGAAACACGAAATAGCAAGGAAAATAAGAATTAAAATGCTATAAAAGAGGAGCCTCAGTGTCGACAGGATCCTAAGCACCTGGGGGCTCGAAAGCATCGCGGACGGATCCTCTATGGTTTATCCTTCAGGCCTTTCTAAGCTTGACTCCTTCACAGGCAAAGTAATTTCAGCTTGCGCCGTATCCTCACTAGGAGAACCATCTACGACCTCAGCACATGGAGAAGGAGCTGTCTTAGTGCCCTCAATAAAATCCTGCATGATGTCCACAATCTCCCCACCAAAGAAAGAAAAATCAAGGTTCGGGCAATTTAACCATAGGGTATACATGAAGCTGTCAGTGGTATAAGCAACCATAGCATCCCGAGCCTGCTCGATCATAGTGGAAGCCTTCTCTCTCAATTCAGCGGCCTTCGCTTCGGCATGCAAGGCCCTCTCTTCAGCACAGTCGAAAGCCTCCTCAGCCCACTTGGTCGCCTCTTCAGCTTGTTTCGCTCTCTCCACGGTACAATTGGTCCTCTTCTAGGCAGCTTCGAGCCGATTTTGGAAACTCTCGACCCCCTGAGTTAGAGAGAGTATGTCTTCCCTGCTCTTTTGAAGCTCGTCATGGGCTCCACATAGCTTCGAAGTGAACTCAGCTACCTCAGGTGCAAAAGATTCCTTAGCCTTTTTTGTTGCGACACCAGCTCCTTGAAGCTAGGCTTCGGCATCTTCCAGCTTCCTTTTCAGTTCCGTCACCTCCTTGGTAGTCGCAGTAAGACTGGCCTCGAGCTGACGCCTATCCCCCTCCCAATTCAGACACTCGTTCCTTTGCTTGATGGCTTCTAAAGCTCCCTGGAGAAAGCAATAAGGAAATTAGAACACAAACAAAGATCAAGAAGAACGAAAAAGGAATGACACTAACCAAAAAGCAGTGGCTAGCCAAGACCTCCATTAGGATGCTACCCCGAATTTCGTCATCTTCCAAAGATGCTACATTGGCTCCTAGAATTTGGCCTACATTGTCATGGATAACATTGTAAAGGGCCAAGGATTTAGCTCTCAGTGCTTCAGCTGGATGTTTTGGGGCATCCTCGAACTGTGCCATCTAATCGGTGGCGAGCTCCTTTCCCTTATTGACCCTTTGCCTCTTTGAAGAAGGTTCAACAGGAGTCTCACCTCTGCATCATCAAGACCTTGTTGTCTCCCCTTCGATCACTCCTTGTTGTGAAATAGGGTCTGGAAGGAGTAGGGTCTCCTTTGCTATCGATAAACTGAAAGGGAGAACAGGCTGAGTCGGTGCAGGAGTAGCCATGAAGGAAGGAGGCGGGCCGGCTTGAATAGGATTTGGAGCGGCCATAGAAGAGGTAGGACAGTCAGCATGAGCAGAACTAGAAGGAGCACCCCGTTTGGGCCTCAGAGGAGGCTCGATGAGGTTAACATGACCCATGACTGCTTGTTTGCTGAAGTCTGCCAAAGGAATTTCTTTTGACTTGAGAACCCCGATGTCATGCGAACTGTCGATGAGCTTGGTGCCAAGCGCAGGAGAAAGACCGTAGGCCCACAAGAGCTCTTCATTGAACCTCGTAGTGTTGGGGGAATCAGCAAAAACTAAGAGTTGATCCAAAATCTCAAACTCCATGGTGCTTAGCTCCGATCTTTCTTTTTGAGCTTCATTTTCAAGAAGTATAACAAAAACATTTGGCTCGAATCAAAGTAAAAACATTAAAAGGCTGGTATCCTCTCCAGCTCGCTCACTCGGATTCCACGCAAATGAAAGATGATGAAGATGATGCAACGATGGGCAGGGCACACAAAACCAACGGGGTTTTATATGGACCCGCATTAGACTTCCCTCAAGCATCCCCTTGAGGCAATGATTTTTTATACTTTGAAAGGTGAGGCGAAAGATAATAATAGCCGTCTTTCTTTCCGATGCCCTTGATATTATATATAAAGCAGAGAACCCTCGAGTTAGAAGGATGGAGACCATTCTAGAGATGAATCAACATGAGAGAGGTCAAAGAAGAATACACGTTCGGGGTTAATTGCGCTAGTGCAAGTCCCAATTCGTTCAAGAAATCGATTATGTACGAAGGAATTGGAAAATGCAAGCCCAAATTGAGGTGATGGACGCTAATAGCTACAAACCCCTCAGGGGGATACGCGACATGATTAGTGTGAGATGGGACCATTACACAACAGCCTCTGGGGAGGAAGTACGCCCCTCATTTCCTTGGGCTTGACACTAGAAAGGAAGTGTTTGAAAGGAAAAATGGCACCGGATCCCTCCGGCCAAGCACGAGCCACAGAGCCACTAGTGACCTCACCACTCTGGGAGACCGTGTCCCTAGCGGCACGGGGCGTTTCCTCGCTCCCCTCAGATTCGATGTCCTCCCCTCAGGTGGTGGCAGCGTCTATGGGGATAAGACATTTATAAGAGGAAAGTAGATAATCAGGCCACTATTCTAGAAACGATTCAACCTAAAAAAAAAAAAGAAAAGAAGAAGAAGGTGGAAACGACTACTGCCCTGGACCACCCAGGTTTATGGAGCATAAACAAGAGCCCCAGATGCTAAGCTGGAAGCACCCGAAAAACTAAGGAATTCTACCGCCACCTAAGGTCCTAAACATTAACCAGCAGAACAAAAAGAAAGTCACCCTCACCTGATTCCTCACTAGCAACAAACACGACTTTGAAGATTCCATAACCAAAAACATAAAATGCCATAATGGAAACAGAGACTCACCTTGTTAGCTGCCTGAAAAGTGGAAGAATGCAGAAGACTAGCAACCAAGGGCCTGACTTGACGAAACCAGAGAATAAAGAAGAAACTCAAGAAGGGGAGGCGAATAATCTCTAGAACAGAGGGGAAGTAGAAGAGTTTACATTTTCAATGAATAACCAAAAAGGGGGGAACTTTCCCAGCTTTATTTTGGAAATCCAACCATTGGATTCACAAAAAAATCCCTAGATGACCCACGATCTGACAAACCAACCGACATCAGCATTAAAAGCTAAGACATGTACGCTGAACATAGCAATCATTACGCTGGCTACGGAATCGAAAAGACATATGTGAAATGAAATACTTCAAATCCCCCTCCCATAAACGATAAATGGAAAAAAGCAAACCACGCATCCAGTCCCCGAATGATCCATCGTTCACGGCCGCAGCACGACCTCAGATCAGCTTACTCCAAATCTTACTCGGGTACACCTGGTGCTAAAAGCACTAAGCGTCTGGAATGAGCTTGTGCACACCTGTTGCAAAATGTACTAAGCCTCCAGAGCTACTAATAATCTTGCTCGAGCACACTTGGTGCTAAAAGCACTAAGCCTCCAAAGCGAGCTCGGGCACACCTGGTGCTAAATGTACTAAGCTTCCAGAGCTACTAATAATCCTGCTCGGGCACACCTAGTGCTAAAAGCACTAAGCCTCTAGAGCGAGCTCGGGCACACCTGGTGCGAAACATACTAAGCCTCCAGAACTACTAATAATTTTGCTCAGGTACACTTGGTGCTAAAAGCACTAAGCCTCCAGAGCTACTAATAATCCTACTCAGGCACACCTGGTGCAAAAGCACTAAGCCTCTAGAGCGAGCTCGGGCACTACTGGAGCTAAAAGCATTAAGCCTCCAGAGCGAGCTCGGGCACACCTGGTGCTAAACATACTAAGCCTCCACAGCTACCAATAATTCTGCTCGAGCACACCTAGTGCTAAAAGCACTAAGCCTCCAGAGCGAGCTCAGGCACACTTGGTGTTAAACGCACTAAGCCTCCAGAGCTACCAATAATCCTGCTCGGGCACACCTGGTGCTAAAAGCACTAAGCCTCCAAAGCGAGCTCGGGCACACTTGGTGCTAAAAGCACTAAGCCCCCAGAGTGAGCTCGGTCACACCTGATGCTAAACGCACTAAGCCTCCAGAGCTACTAATAATCCTGCTCGGTTACACTTAGTGCTAAAAGCATTAAGCCTCTAGAGCGAGCTCAGGCACACCTGGTACTAAACGCACTAAGCCTCCAGAGCTATCAATAATCCTGCTCGGGCACACCTAGTGCTAAAAGCACTAAGCCTCCAGAGCGAGCTTGGACACACCTGATGCTAAACGCACTAAGCCTCTAGAGCTACTAATAGTCCTGCTTGGGCACACCTGGTGTGAAGCACATTAAGCCTTCCGAGTGAGCTCGAGCACACTAGATGCTAAACGTACTAAGCCTCTCGAGCTACCAATAATCCTGCTCAGGCACATCAGGTGCTAAAAGCACTAAGCCTCCAGAGCTACTAATAATCTTGCTCAAGCACACCTGGTGCTAAACGCACTAAGCCTCCAGAGTGAGCTCAGGCACACTTGGTACTAAATGCACTAAGCCTCCACAGCTGCCAATAATCGTGCTTGGGCACACCTAGTGCTAAAAGCACTAAGCCTCCAAAGTGAGCACGGGCACACCTTGTTCTAAACGTACTAAGCTTCCAGAGCTACTAATAATCCTGCTTGGGCACCCCTAATGCTAAAAGCACTAAGCCTCCAGAGAGAGCTTAGGCACACCTTGTGCTAAACACACTAAGCCTCCACAGCTACCAATAAACCTGGTCAGCCACACCTAGTGCTAAAAGCACTAAGCCTCCAGAGCGAGCTCAGGCATACCAGGTGCTAAACGCACTAAGCCTCTAGAGCTACTAATAATCTTGCTTGGGCACACCTAGTACTAAAAGTACTAAACCTCCAGAGTAAGCTCGGGCATATGTGATGCTCAAAGTCCTAAGCCTCTAAAGCGAGCTCACACTTGGTGTTAAATGCACTAAGCCTTCAGAGCTACGAATAATCCAGCTCGGGCACACCTAGTACCAAAAGCACTAAGCCTCCAGAGTGAGCTCGGGCACACCTGATGCTAAATGCACTAAGCCTCTAGAGCTATCAATAATCCTGCTCGAGCACATCTGGTGCTAAGAGCACTAAGCATGCAGAGCGAGCTTGGGCACACCTAGTGCTAAACGTACTAAGCCTCCAGAGCTACTAATAATCCTACTCAAGCACACTTGGTGCTAAAAGCACTAAGCCTCCAGAGTGAGCTCGAGCACACCTAGTGCTAAATGCATTAAGCCTCCAAAGCTACTAATAATCCTGCTCGGGCACACCTGGTGCTAAAAGTACTAAGCCTCCAGAGTGAGCTCGAGCACACATGGTGCTAAAAGTACTAAGCCTCCAGAGCGAGCTTGGGCACACCTAGTGCTAAACGCACTAAGCCTCCAAAGCTACCAATAATCCTACTCGGGCACACCTGGTGCTAAAAGCACTAAGCCTCAAGAGCTACTAATTATCCTGCTCAAGTACACCTGATGCTAAAAGCACTAAGATTCCAGAGTGAGCTCGGGCACACCTGGTGCTAAACGTACTAAGCCTTCAGAGCTACCAATAATCCTGCATGGGCACACCTGGTGCTAAAAGCACTAAGCCTTCAGAGTGAGCTTGGGCACACATGGTGCTAAACGTACTAAGCCTCCAAAGCTACTAATAATTCTACTCAGGCACACCTGGTGCTAAAAGCACTAAGCCTCTAGAGCGAGCTTGGGCACACATGGTGCTAAACGTACTAAGCCTCCAGAGCTACTACTAATCCTGCTCGGGCACACCTGGTGCTAAACGCATTAAGCCTCTAGAACCACCAATAATCCTACTCGGGCACACCTGATGCTAAAAGCACTAAGCCTCTAGAGTGAGCTCGGGCACACCTGGTGCTAAACACACTAAGTCTTCAGAGCTACCAATAATCCAGCTCAAGCACACCTGGTGCAAGGCACACTGAATCTCCAGGACTCATGTCATCTTTAGACCAGGAGCATTTAATCGTCCTATTGAAATGGCAAACTACCCTTGTGAATTCACTATGCACAATCACATTGAAAGGATCCTTGCTTTACCGTACCGAGGGCACGTAGAACTGTCTGTGAACCATTGAAATCAAAGCACGATTTATACGACCAGTTAGATTGTCATCACCATTCACTTGAAATCCTCGTAAGGCATGCAATCCATCGATTGGGCAAGTCAGACCGTGAATAGAAATTACCTCTTCAGGAAGAAAATCGATAACTCCTAGCCCACAAAGCGAGATAGGAGTTGGGGGGCTGATATTATAGGTATTACTCGGACTAGGCAAAAGAGGGTCAGTCAAAGCCTAGAGAGTCAGGGGTCAGAATAAAAGTCACGACCTAATTTAAACAAGGTTGCTAGGAAACCATGCGATAGATCACACGACGCGAGCTCACGGACTTCGAGCAGCAGAAGCGGCAGTGAGCTCTCCTCTACATCAAGAGAAATGGCTAATGTTTGATAGAGCAGCCTAAGTACTCTACCAACCCACAAAACAACCCCCAAGCTCCGATGATGATTTGTCCAGCATTTATTACTCAGCGTCTAGCATTTGATGAATGGTATGAATGTAATCATAGTCTTACATTGATAAATCACAATTTGTAACCCTCCCCACATGTATAAAATGAGACAGGAAACTACTAGTAGAAAGGGAGAAGGGGGTCCAAAAAAGAACTCGATTAACAGGCCTTTCTGTTGTATGCATGACAAGATCATAGAAAAAGAGATAATATAATCATTGTGGACGTAGGGGTCATCTGGACTTTGGCTGAACCACGATAAAAACTCTGTCTGATCTACTTTCCCTCACCTTTGAATCTTCTTCTTATTCATCATATTCTACGCAATCGCATAGCAGTTTGGTTCTCAGAACCTTTAGTTAACCAATTATCAAAATCAACCGTCAACACTAATAAATAACATAATAAAGAAAAGCAATGTAAACCTCTTTGTTACTCCATTCTAGCAATAACCGGCATAAACCCTGCCTTTTCCCTCTAAGCACTTGCCTTATACCACTCACTACAATTGGAATGTGCAGATTCAGGATCTGGTTCATTATTTTCTACCCTAAACCATCATTCTCATATCATTCATAATATCATATATCATATTATGTCTCATGTACATAACCAAACTTTACACTATATAATCATTGACAATGATTATAATCCTAACAATGATTATCACATAATATTAAATATCTTATGTACATTATCAAACTTTATACCATAATACTATTCATAGTAATTGCATTTCCACAATCACAATAATTCATCACTTGCCATCCCATGTTTCATAGGAAATTTTCAAGTATCTCAATAGTATCATTTCTCATAGTATTGTCATGTCATATATCATTCACATATATTTTATATCTTTATCATACATATCATATATCATTGTCATTATATATCACATGCTAGTTCTTAAAGAATATTTAAACTTAGACCTCATTCATAATTATATGGGTCCCATTATTATAATAAGTATCACGGTCATTTTCCTATTATTCATGTATAGACCATCATTTCATTATTGTCTCAAATACACATTCTCTATCACACTATCCTTATAACTATCCACATTGCTTCCATAACATTTATGCATAAACAATTACTAGGTTAATTAGTATTAACTTAAAAATTACTCATTCAAGACTTCTTATCTATTTTATTTAACTTAATTGCATCTCATACAAGTTTAGATCCAAAGAAATAAAATAATTTTTAAAGAGAAAAGTTTAAACTCAAAAAGCATGAAAAAGATTCTAGAGATGTGATCAAAATTGTGAGCATAATCAGGTTTAAAATTTGAGTAGAATCACTATCAAAATCGTTGAAAAAACTCAAGTAGAATCGAGGAAATTCAGTTGAAAATGCAACTTTGCTTGCCAAAATTTGAAAACTTTTGGGAAGTCCAAATTTAAACACGATCCAAATCGCAATCAGAATCAAAAAATAGAGTAAGAAATATCGATTCAAATCATATAAATTCAATTCAACATTTGATTTAAATCGTACAAAATTAGTTCAAAATTTGAGTTGAATCATAAGAGCAAAAGTGCTAGATTTTTGCGAGCATAATTATGGGTTTAATTTAAAAAGTTGCTATTAAAATCGTTGAAGAAACTTAAGTAGAATCAAGGAAATTTAGTTGAAAATGCAAGTTTGCTTGCCAAATTTTGAAAATTTTCGAGAAGCCCAAATTTAAACACGATCCAAATCGTAATCAAAATCAAAAAATAGAGTGAGAAATATCAATTCAAATCGTATAAATTCAATTCAAAATTTGATTCAAATCGTACAAAATTAATTCAAAATTCGAGTTGAATCATAAGAACAAAAGTGCTAAATTTTTTCTAGCATGATCGTGGGTTTAATTTAAAAATTTGCTATCAAAATCGTTGAAGAAACTCAAGTGGAATCGAGGAAATTCAGTTGAAAATGCGAGTTTGCTCGCTAAATTTTGAAAAATTTTGAGAAGTCCAAATTTAAACACGATCCAAATCGTAATTGAAATCAAAAAATAGAGTAAGAAATATCGATTCAAATTGTATAAATTCAATTCAAAATTTGATTCAAATCATACAAAATTAATTCAAAATTTAAGTTAAATCGTAAGAACAAAAGTGATGGATTTTTGCTAGCATGATCGTGGGTTTAATTTAAAAAGTTGCTATCAAAATTGTTGAAGAAACTCAAGTAAAATCGAGGAAATTCAGTTGAAAATGCAAGTTTGCTCACCAAATTTTGAAAACTTTTGAAAAGTCCAAATCTAAACACGATCCAAATTGCAATCAGAATTAACAATAGAGTAACAAAATATCGATTCAAATTGTATAAATTCAATTCAAAATTTGATTCAAATCATAAAAATTGAAAATTTGAGTCAAATCATAAGAACAAAAGTGCTGGATTTTTGCAACAAAAAGGTTTTGTATGAAAACAACAAAAAGGAAAAAAGGGAAGTGACTTTCTATTCAGCATTCTACTATAAGTTCTCATTTCAGCATATTTTGAAAGTTTAAATATGCATATAACTCAATTATTTCCATAGTAAACCAATTAGCATATCTACAAATCCATTCAATCTCGAATTTGGCCACACAATCACTAAAAACTCATTTTATCCATTTGCATCAACTAATCAACAATTCACAAGCAAGAACACCATAATTTACAAGAAAGGTAAGAATTACTCATCTTAGCAACTAGAACAAATAAATCAAACAAATCTCATAAACATCTTCAATATTCTTCAAGAACACAAAAGAAAAGTTTATTAGCTTTTAGATTTTCCAAGGATTTTTTCCTCTTCATCTAACCATATATGATTAAATTATGGTTCTATTTAACAGAAACAAGCTATATGTAATAGATCAAAACTCTAAAACATTATAAAAATCAGATTGATTCATAGGTTGAATAATGAAGTAAATAGTGACAATAGATTTTAAAAATTTATACTTTAACTTTTACTTTATGAATCAACAAGATTTTGATGTTAAATTGAAGAGAAAGTAGAGTGGAATCAACAGTAAAAATACAAGAAATTTTCATGGAAGGATTAAGGATTATCTGAAGAAAGAATGAGAACTTGTAAAGAGAAAAGTTCTCAGTTTGGAGAAAAAGATAAAATATTGCATGAAGCAACTAGAATCAAGCATAAAAAAGAGGGAGGGAACCGACTTTGGGAGGACAAAAATGGAAAACAAGAAAATTTGAGTAAACTTCCCTTTTTGAATCATATTGTTTTAAGCCATTTTTCCTATTTCCTTAATTTTGTGTCCACAATTAACATATTCACCGCGTGCCAGTGGCTATGAGGTTTTGACAGAAATTAATTACCTTTATTACTATTATAAGTTTACACTCGTTGGACACTCGTAGCCCTAATTTCGATTAGCCCAAAATTTTTTTAAATATTAATTCCTAAAAACACAAATTTTGCTTTACAAGCATTCAAATTGAGAACTTCCACTTTTTAAATATTCCTATCATTCAAATAATCTTTTTCTACTATATTTGAACACTTTATATCCTAAAATTTTTAATTTTTAATTCTCAAACTTTTTAAAGTTACCCTTTTCAGATTTTCTGAAAAGTCATTTTGTTATCAAAATTCATTTTAAAAAATTTGAGATGTTACAATAGTGAAGCCATTTTATGATTTTTTTTTTTTACGATCCGAAAAGGTCACACCTATCTACGAATTCATTTGCACATGTTTTTTTAATTGTTCATGTCACTTTGCTAGTTTTTTTTATACTTACTGCTCTATTGTGCATGGTGATTATCTTATGCCTTCCTTCAACCCCTCTCTTATTTTTATTTTTTATTTTCTTAAGGCAACCTTTTGATTTAATAATTTGGCGGTATATAGGTTAAGTAATGCACACTTTCTAGATTTTAAGTTGAAATAGTTTGCTATTTTTGGGGTTTGGTTAAAGAGAAAAAAAATAAAGGAAAATTCATCTTTAAAATATTTTGGAAAATTTACTTTACGAAACTAATTAGTGAAAACATTAACTTGTTTAACAATGACTTATTTACAATCAAAATTCTGCAGTCTGCACAACAAGTTAGTAGTTATTTATGAAAAATAGTTATCTATTAAAACTCTTGATTTACAAAGTTGGTATGGCCCTTTCCAGCCCTTTCTACTCTTTAAAGATAATTTGTCTTCAAACAGCTACAATTGCTTCTAACTTCAAATCTATCAATTATTATATTAAAATAATGATTAAAATCTATAATCAATTTCAATCATTCTTTACATGTGCACATGATTTCTTTAAGTAATCAGATTGAGTATCTACCTTTTATTATAATTAATAAAGTTAATTTATTATAATCAATACAATTTAAGTGTAATACTAAATTAAGATTCAAAATTTTAAAATTAGAAATTTAATCAAATACTTGTTAAATTAAATCAGATTTGGCTTATACTTTGAATTAAAAAAAACATTTAATCAATTATCATAATTAAATATTGATACCAAATATTAAATAAACTAACTTGATGATGTGTTTAATAATTTTATTTGATAACAATTTATAATATAAATTTAGATTAAAAATATAATATATTAAAATATTAGTAAATCATCATAATATTTTTACATATTAAATAACTATAAATTGATATAATTATATTCGTCCTAATTATGAAAGAATATTATATTTTTTTAGTTTGATAAAGTAATTACATTAATATTTTAAATTAGCTAAATTTATTACTTGAATTTTTTCATCTTTTTAAAAATATCTTCTTAATATATTAATACTCAGGTGAACTTATTTATAAATTATTTTTTTAAAAAAATTTAAATTAACTGCTTTATATCAAAAAATTTAATTATTTAATTAATAAGTGTTCATACAATATTATAACTGTTGACGGTCAATTTTGGTAATCGGTCAATCAAAGGTTCTGAGGGCCAAACTACTTATGTGATTGCATAGAAAGTGATGGATGAGGGGAAGATTCAAAGGAAAAGGGAAAGAGATCAGGTAAAAATTTTATCATGGTTCGGCCAAAGTTCAGATGACTCCTACGTCCATGGTAGTTGTATTACTTTTGTGTTCTTGGCATACAAGTATATGAAAAATCTAGTAGAGTGTCTCTCTCTCTTTTTCTTTCTTTTTTCTCCTTTTTTTTTCTTATGGTTTCTCGTCCCATTTTTATACA
>JANHAO010013289.1:0-15928 GCA_026873985.1 Saraca asoca
TTTTAAGATGAAAAAAATGTATTTAATATTATTTACAACTTTGTCATTAATGAAAATAGTTATTCTTCTTATTTTTGAAAAAAAATTAAAAATAGCTATATATATATAAAAATAAGTGAAAACACTAATACCCTGTTTGGGAAACTATTTTTTTATTTTTAAAAATAATTTTCTTGTTTTCTTGTTCTACAAAAATAAAAAAATCTGTTTGACAACCTATTTTTCAAAAATTGTTTTCTAAAAGCATAACTAAAAAATAGTTTTTAGGAAACAGAAAAATAGTGTTTTCACTTATTTTTATATATAGCTGTTTTCAAATTTTTTCTAAAAATAAGAAAAATAACTATTTTTATTAATGACAAAGTTGTAAATAATATTAAATACATTTTTTTCATCTTCAAAAATAAAAAAAACACCTGTTTTCAAAATTTACATCCAAACAAGTTTTTTATTTTTTAGTTATAGAAAAATAGTTTTTAAAAACTGTTTTTAAAAAACTGTTTTCAAAAATAATAAAACAAAAATATCTGAAAACACTTCCAAACAGACCCTATTTTTTATTTCCTGAAAACTATTTTTTAGTTACACTTTTATAAAACAGTTTTTGAAAAATAATTTTTGAAAACAGGTTGCCAAACAGATTTTTTTATTTTTACAGAACAAGAAAATAAGAAAATTGTTTAAAAAAAAAAAAAACAGTTTGCCAAACAGGGTAAGCTTCGCCATGTGTTTTGTGTTTGAACTTCGAACTTCGAACAATCTCTCTCTGGACCTATGTTCATTCCATGAGTGAAAGTCCAGATAAAGTTTGATTTTTTTTTTTTTGAGCTTAATGGATAGCGAAGAGAGAAAGCGCAAGTTCAATGAGGCTATTGTGAACATGCTCTATCCACCTCCACCTGAACCAGACTCAGACCCGGAATTGGAAGCTGTCGACGCTTTGGTCAAAGAATTTGGTTCTGATGTTATTTCAGGTTTCAGTATCAAAAATTAGTATTCTTAAATAATGCTAAAACAGACAAACATAATTATTTTGTTACTAAAATTGAATTTATGAAAGTGCAGATACTTTGGATGATAATGAGAATTCCTCGACGAGCGGCGACGAACAACTTGAGCCTGAGATGCAGAAGCTAACCAGGGCTCAGCGCAAGAAACTTCGCAAGAAGAAACTCAAGGAAGAAGCCACTCGTCGGGGAAAATTGAATGGGCCCTTGTTACCTCTGAGTCCGGACAACCACAACCACTTTGGAGATCAAGTGTCTCCAGCTGTTCGATCAAATGCTTCTGAGAAAGACTCTGCAGCTGATGAGTCTGGTATCAAACCTTTCTGCATTTCTTAATCACGTGCTTTCATTCTACAAACTAAATGGCTCTTTTTTTTTTTTCTCTAACTTGTATCGCTTATGGGGGGACATGACTTGGTATAGGTGTCAAGCCGGCTTGTGATAACACCAAGAAGATAAAGCACCGAAGGAAAGCAAAAAAATTGGCTAAGGAAAAGCTGAAGTCCACCTCTAATTCACAAAACTGCAATCAAGCTGCCACTTCAAGCTCCGGAAGTTGACCCAAAGAAGCCCCTTAGTTACTGCCGCGGCAATTATACAATAGAATGGATTATAGGTGGATAGGGAAACTCTTTTTTCTTGTCATGACATGGGAACTCTCGAGTTACAGGCACAAGTTACAACCGAAGAACGATCAGAAAACACTAATTTGGAGCAATGTTCACATCGGTAAGTTTGCAATGCGATGATCAATTTCTGAAGTAGGTGGAATTTCTGTGCCAAGCGTTGTGCTACTCGTTTATTTTAGAAACTTTGTTGGTGGAAATATATATTCTGTGCTGTAAGTTGCAATTTGCCAATAGTAATCTCACAACTGCAGTGGTATGTTTTTCGTTTCTTTTCCAATTAATTTTTATGGTGAACATAAAAGTTATTATAGAGATGCAAAAGGCAGATGTAATTGGTCTATCATTTATGTACTAGCCTGAGAAGAGGCATGCCATAACCAACCGCACCATTTTGGGTTGGGCTATAGATGGATGAGGTAGCTAGAAAATGTAGTTTATGGGGTTCAGTTCAGGTAACCCCCTTTACAAGAAGTTTTTTTCAAGGTCTTATGAGAAATCCTTCTGCAAGTATCATGTACTATACTAACTATTTATAATGTGGAATGTGCTTAACAAAATAAAATTATAATGGATATTTGTTTGTTTGTTTTTTTTTTTTTTTTTTAGTTTTTACTATTCTTTAACACACATAATATAATACATAACGTGTAGATATGATTTCTCCTCATTTTGGGCTAGTTTCAATTGCACAAGGGGAGAGGATCGGATAAATTATTGATGCATGAATTTTCGGCAGTACTGTCTTCACTTTTTAGCTGATGCTATGAAATATTTTAAATAACTGAAGCTTCACAGATTGATGCAGTTTAAATGCTATGAACTAGCCCATACTGTCTTGTTCATCAAATAATAATCAAATACTGAAGATTGAAAAGTAAAGTGAATAACATTTTCTTTAGTTCAGTCTATTATCTTTTCTGTCTAGTTGACACTTTTCATGAAGTTTATTACTCGAACGTACCAGCGTTCTATCAAGCTATTGCATCCTTTTGTGAGTTAGTAATAACATGCCCTCTTAGATACATTGGATATTTGCAACATATAAGACACTGCGAGTGTTGATTGATATTTGATAGATCAGATCAACGAGATCCAGAAAATGGGTTGGACGCGTGTAGAGGCTCACTATATCCATCTTAAAATGATGGGCCTTAGCAAAGCAGTGGGCCAGTGTCCTGCAGGTCAAATCAACAAGTTTATAAGGTCCACAAGAAAACATTTCCCAAGTAACAAGAAGAGAAGGCTGGCTGGCTGCTTTTAGACTGTTAGCTTTCGTGGCAGCATGCGCCAATTCTAGTATCTAAAAACACACACAAATAATTGCATTTGGGAAGCCATGCAAATAGTATCAAGTTAGCTGGCCATATGACGAGCTAAACTATTGATGGCCTGATCGATGCCATCATTATTAAAATAAAATAGGACATTATTCTTTGGTAGATAGACTGTCATGGTAGATTCCAATAAATGTGAGATTATAGCGGTTAAGACTTGGGAGACAATTCACTTTATCTACTCTGTTCCTTACCAATGTGTTTTGCAATAATAACAAGTTGCTTCCTGTTTTATTTAAAAGCTATTCACTTCTCTTGTGAGTGTTACATACACCTTTATTTTGTTTCACAGTTCACCGACTCATATTTCTCTTTATTAATATATGTATATATATTCAATAGTATCTAAATCACACCCCTTATATATATATATATATTATCCAAGGTGTTCATTATATAGAAACAGATCAACCAACATCCTTCTCATACTGATAATAATGCATGTTATTTTGGCGCAAAGCATCTCTATCTGGAGATGCTCTCGTCCACCTCTGCATAATAGAATCATTATATAAATGTCAAGAGCAATAATCTTATTTATTCATTAATATTTTGTCACTTAGATGCATAAGTGCCACCCTATTCATCCAATTTTTCAACTTACATGTGAAGTGGTATTTTTTTTATTTTGATACATGCATAAACAATTCATTTATAAGTGCGACGTAAGCCAAGAGATCTTGATTAAAAAAACTGCAGAATAAGACACAGGTAGCCAGCCTACACAAGCTTCCAAGTTCCAATCCCAAATAATCTTCTCGGATCCGTGAAAGTTATTCTACAATTAATTATTACTATTCATTTGACCCTACAAAAACACATACTAAGATACTAAAACCCAGCCATAAGCAGGTAAAGATATTTTAACATAACAAAGACACAAAATCTTACTGCTATATATGCATGGGTTAACAGCATGGAATGATTACCTCAAGCAGGGTAATTGAAAGGTATAGGCCGAACGTAGTTATCCTGTAGACGCGGGTGCACATAACCATAGTTGCGAAGCACCTGATTATCTGCAAAATTCAAAGCTCTCTGCATTCCATTCCAACAAGAATCCCCCGAATACATCTGGTTGTGGTCTCCACTGCATGGCTGACACCCTGTGAAGTGTGTTATAAATGGCCTTCTCACTCTTTCCTTCACATATTCTTCCCTCACAACTCCGTAACTCTCACTCACCTTCTCACCATGTCGCCTTCTTAAAATTCCCACCTCTTTCTCTATTTCCTCGTACGTTTCACTGATGTCCTCGAATGTCTTCACTATTTCTTCCCAGTAACCTTCGAAATAATACTCACTCTCCAAATAAATCTTGTCCGCATATTTCTCCTTCTCTTCTGAAATCAAGTAAGCCAGCCCCGTCTGATCATCTGACTCCGGGAATATCTTGTCCTTGAATATTGACCTCAACTTTTCACCCCATTTTTCATACTCCGATGTCTGTGGGCCCATGCTCGCCCACACTTCCATGAAATCCAGCGACCACTGACAGTTTCTGATCAAGAACACTCCGGCGTTGAGACCCGTCCAGCTCTTTTTCTGGTGTATCAGGCGGGCCCACCCGTGAACGACGATGTTGTGGTCCTTGTAACGCTCCAACGGGAGTTTGAATTCCATGTCTGTGAACAACGCGTCCGAGTCGACCCACCAGATCCACTCCGCCTCCGGGTGGGCCATCATGGCGGCCCGTACCACCGGATACTTGGCCCAATACGAGAACATCTTCGGGTCAAGCAAGGCGTCGTTGTAGAAGATGTCGTAGCCGTGAAGACGACAGTAATCCACTTTGTTCTTGAAGGACCTCAGAAGCAGGTGATCGCCGATGGGGTTCTTACAAGGCTTAGGCTGTGAGCCGGTCACCAGAAGAACCCTATCTCGTGCTCCGGCGGCGAATGATGGATGATGCAGCAGCCACTCTTGGCGTTTCTCATCCCAATTCTTCACTGGCGTCTCCATGGTGTAGCCGATTTCCGGGTCGTCGTAGAAGGTTGTATCAGGCGGGTCGAGCTGCAAGTTCGGACCTTGTGCTGCCGCGGCACAATTTACCGACCCGGCAACAGATTTAGAGCCACTCAGAGTTAGTGACTTGAATTTCGTAGCCAGAGACTCAAAACCATGATTGTTATTAGGGACAGGGGATAAGAAGGACCAGGTCCAAACGAGAATAAGAGCAGAGAATGCTCCTCCAAAGAAGATACATCCATCAGATGAATAGAAAGAGTGTTTGTTTCGAGAAACAGACTTGACCATATTGGAAGAGTTATGATAATGAGGGAGCTCCGGAGATACCATTTTGAATGAAGGAGCTGAAATCACGAAAAAGTGATTTGGGGTTGGAGAAAGTGATAAAATTGTTTGTTTGGGATGAAAGTGCAGAATTTAGATTGGTTCGGTAGCGGGCATTGTCGTCTATTTGAGGGGATTACAGGAGGAGATGGGAAACGGAGAGCGTTTGATGTTGATGTTGGATTGTTCACAGGGATTTCAACTTTCATGATATTATGGACTACGTAGAACACGACCGACAGCTCGACCACATTCCCCTTCTTCCCGTTTCAATGTCCGAATTTATTATTATTATCATTATTTTTACTTTTCACAAAATTTATTTGGGTTGGATGCTGCCTTTAACGATAAAGCATATCACATGCAAAAGAAAATTGAAGTAGTGAATGTGAAGTGCCATGTGGCCAAATTTTGCTACAAATGTAGCTTTGAATTTCGCACGCACTTTTTTTTTTTTAATCAACAGCCGACAGGTGTTTTATTTCGATAATGGAATGATATTATTTTTGCCTTTTGGACTGCACATATGATTAATTTGGTCCAGCTCAGCCAATTCCTTTATCAAAGTAAGATGATCAAAGCTAAAAACATGTTAAACTCTTTGATTTGTGGGAATCTCTCAATTTAAAATACAAAGCGTCAAACATTCATTTTTATGCGAGAAGATTTCAAGTATTGTATGATTCTCATTAAACTTCAAGGTGAGTCGGTGACGTCTTTTTGATTGCTTGCTTTCTTCTTTTGCTAATATTTGTATTTTATTTTTCTCTTCTCTACAGTGAATAGCATTTATATTCATCATAGATTTAATGTTGGATCAAGGGTTCTCAGTATTAATTATTGCATGATCATTATCATTAAGCTTTTGAAGTTTTTAACTCCCAGCCTCATACTTGATTGGCCCTTTAATTAATTAGTTGTCCATTTATATATATGTATAACAACTTTTCTGGATGCCATCATTTTTATTCACGGATAAAATATATAATATCCATCTAAAATTCGTTTGAAGTTTAAAATTATACATTTCAATATTATGAATTATTTCAAAAAGTAAAATGATTAAGTAGGACATTAAGTTTAATACAAAAGGGGTAATTTGTCCTTAAACATAAGATTCAGGAAATAATTTGTCCTAAATATAAATTTATGAGGGTAAAATGTATTTTTCTCTTAATTATTTAAAAACTTGAAATCTTCAAGTATTGATCTATCAAAGTTAAATATAATAAATAATTAAAATTTAGATGCAATTTTAATCCTACTAAATATAAATAAAATGATTTTAGTACTCTAATTTAAAATACTCAATTTTAATATATTGTTTTAATATGTTAATTGTTCAATCTTAATCCTTCATTAACCTCCTATCTTATTATTAATAAAGAGTTAATATAGAATGGTATTAAGTATATTCTTATTTAATGTAATAAACCTTTCTAACCATATTTATGTATACATTTTAGATATTTTGTTATCCCTTTTTTTTTTAGTGTTGGATTATGGGTTTAGTATTTATACTAAACTAATTTTAAATAACTCTTAATTTTGATTTAATAAGTTAATATGTATTTGATATTATCAATACATAAAGTTTACACCAATTTATTTATAAAAATAATTACATTTAGGTTTAACAAAAATTTTAAAGCAAAAATACAAAGAGAATTTATTTAATAATAAAAAGTATTAAAAAAATATTGTATAACATAGATATAATTATAAAACTTAAAAAACTGGCATAAATATAAAATAAATAATAATAGAAGTACGGAATAAAGGTAAAATTAAAAAACAAATTAAGAAAGTATGCATGTTATATTGCTTATTTTTAATTTATTTTATTTAACTGGTGTTTTTTATCTTTTTATTGGAAATTTTTTACACTAAAAGTCGACATCTTTTATCTTATATTATCACTATCTTAATTTATATTTTTAATCCAAACTTATATTTTTAATAATAAAAATACAAAAAGTCCTTTTTTAACTTTTTGATAGTTGGATTATATCACTATCAGCTTTCAAAATATGGAATAAACGTCTTAAATTATAAAAAAAAAACTTTGAAATAAACATCCATTCTTAACATAATTAACTGTTTTGTTTAATTACATAATTTTTTTTGTGAACTTGTTAAATATGTATTATAATATTGTTGGATACTTGTTTTTTTTCTACATTGTATAATTAATGAAAATTAATTTAAATATATAAAATTTTCATTAAATATGTGAATATGAATTTGAAATTATATGTAAAAATGATATGATAAATTAATATATAACAATATTATAATTCTTGTTTAAAAAGTTGACAAAAAAATTACCTAATTAAATAAAATAGTTAATTAAACAAATAATAGATGCAAATTTAAAGTTTTTTTATAGCTTAATATCATAATTATAAGTTTACAAAGTTGATAAAAACTAAACTACCCACAATAAAAAGGAATTTTGTGTATTTCTTCATTTTTAATATTTAACCCTACCTAATGCCAGGACTAAAAAAATTAGTCATATACCTTCAATTTTTTTTCTAATTTTGTATTCCAATAAAAAAAAGTACATTTTTATATTAGTATAATTTATTTATTTATAAATTATTTCTAATTATTTTGAATATTTAAGTTTTAAAAAATTTATATAAATAATTATAATAAAATATAATTGATCACATACTAATATAAATAGAATTAATGGAAAATACACTTCATCTTCTAAGATTTTCATTCGGGACAAATTACTCCACTAAAATTTATATTTAGGATAAATTGTTATTTTTCCTTTAAACTTATTATTGAATTTAATCATCTTATTTTTTGGAATAATTTATAAAATGAAATGTTTGATTTTAAGCTTCACAGAATAATTTGTCCCAAACTCAAATTTTAGGGAGATAAACTATATTTTGCTGCTTATTTATTGTAAATTCTATTTTGCTTTATATCTTGGTAATCTCATTTTATAATTTGGTAATCGCAATCAGCTCACATGTTAAATTTGAGGATAGTTCATACCATCCAACTACATATCGCTTATAAAAAGCGGAGAAGGTAATGTGAAAAATCAGATTAATGGATAGTTACAACTTATTATATCAGAGTTTTCAGATTTTTTTTTATTCAATTCCTCTTCTTTTTTCTTTTTTATTAATTGATAATTCATACCTTGATTAATTAGAAATTTATAATTTTTTTTTTAAATACTTCGTTACCTCTCACCCATCTCTCTCAATACATCTCTTTTTTTAATGTTTATTATTTTTTCACAAAATTTAAAAAAAATGAAATATGATTGCATATTGGATTTATACTCATTGATTCAATATAAATAAATAAAAATAAATAGATAAATATATATGTGAGATCATAAAATATAATTAATTAATTTTTAGATAATTTTATTCTTATTTTAAATATTTTGATTGAATCAATATTAAAATATGAATTCAGTTACTTTATATTTGTATTGATATTAAAATGTTTTTCATGTCATTTTATATTTATAAACCAATTTAATAGCTAATTTTACCAAATATTTAAAATGCAATCAGTTAATATATCAACTTTCAACTAATAATTAGTAACATACAAACTTTTGACTAATAACTAATAATTAGTAGCTAATAAAATAGTTAAATAACTAGCTTATCAAAATGAAAAAAATAAAAAGATTAAAAACATATTTTGGTAGGAATATTATAAAGAAGCAATTATATTTTACTGATTGAATGCTTTTATTGAGACTTAAAATGAGAAAATAAATTTGCATTTTTTATTTTATATATTTTGGCTCTGAGAGAACTGTCAAATTTGGATTTTCAGTAACATCCAAAAACCAATGGGCGGTGATTCCTGTCTTAAAACTCCACGAGATTGTTTTATGTATAGACTTGTCCAAATTTTCCGTGTTTTCTACTAAATTAGCGGAGAAAACTGAGAATAAGAAGAACACTGCCATCAGGCAAAGTCGTGATCTTAAATTAATCCAAGACATCATTTTTGAAAAGACTTTCTTGATTATTGACATATGAAAGGCCAACAAAATGATTCTCAGAATGAGAAATCATCCCTCAATCATGCACTAAATTAAGCCAACACCCGATATGTAAGCCAAAGAAAATCAGAAAAAGCAGCACACTATCAAACACAGACAAATACTAGTCTGCAAGAATTTGATAAGATATTGTGCAAAATTAGTCTCGCAATTAAAGGACAAGTTTAATTTCTATACTTTTGACCTGCGCCATTTCACAAGATTCGAGTCCATGGGCCCATTCTTGGATCCATCCTATACCCAAGTCCATGGACCACTGACAGATTATGTGCTAGGCGATTGGGTTCTTGCATGACCCACCCTCTAGGATCCCATACAGCGTCACAGCCATCCTTAACATAATTGAGTTCTACTGCAACAATCAATTTAAAGGAGTTTGAGGAAGAGAGGAACAGCGGTAGTAACTAGTATTGCATGCTGATTGCTGAGCCTATCTCACTCTATCAAATACAAACTGTAGAAGAAGTCGCCCCCAAAACAGTTGGCCTACAAGATTTCTAGATTGAATTCACTGTCAGGGCCTCTCAGCTTCCGGGTTCATTTGACATCAAGTGCTCTTCCTCTTGCACTGCTAACAAGCCAGTTACATTTCAACTCAACTTAAATGATATAACTAGGTTTTCCTTTCCTCTATTGCAACATTAGAGAGGCAAACAGTCAACCCAGAAATATTGGCAAGAGTCTGCTTCTTATTACAATCCAGAAATTAGGAAAAAAAAAAAAAAAGAGAAGCCAATATGCCATTTTTTCAGGTCACAACATCAGGATGACATACCTCTGCACAGACGACAAATACAGAGAATTTTATCTAGCTGTGCATTATATACTATACAGAGCAGAGAAATTTATCTAGCCCTGAATTACATACCATAAGAGAGTGCCTACGGCCTAAGATACAGAGACTACCCCAACTAATATAAATTTACACCCATTGATGTAAATCAATTCCTGCATAATGGATAACAACATAACAAAATAGCCACTTTAATCTGCCCATTGCTCAACACATCAGCAACCTCGCAGGTCACGCCATCTGAGATAGACTAATCCCGCTTGATAATGTGTGTATGCTCCAGCTACAACCAGTACATGAAAAACTTGGTGACTGTGGCCAGCAATATCAAATTTCCCTGGCATCCAACGTTCTGGAATCCTAGTTGCATAAACCAATGCTCCAATCCCATAAAGAGCACCCATCAAAATTTCATACCCAGTTGTGTGAAACACCTCAGGCTCACCCCAGAACAAGAAAAGCTTGTGCAGAATAGGTGCAACACCTGACAGCCCCATGCCAAGGAAGAGGGATGCACGGATTGTGCGGAATTCTGGATTTTGAAAGAATGGAAGGAGAGAAAACAAGATGGTAGCAATACCCAATATAGTTATAAATCCCATATACAGGTTGCAAAAGAAGGGATAGCACATAAAAGAGTAATATACTGGAGGGTAGAAGGATGTTGATATAAGGGCTGCAATTCCAGCATAGTCAAGCCTGAGCATGATATATGATAGGCGCTCTGAGTAGCAAAAGAGGAGGTGGCAAATGCTGCTGGCTAGCAAGCAAAACATGGCACCCCCCAAAAAAGCAAAAAATGGCCACCTTGTAATTGGTCTCATCATCAATGGTGCTATTATGTTGGCCAAGTCCTCCTTTACACTATGCTGTATGACAAAGAAATGAATTTGAGATGTATTTGACTTCCATAAGCAAAAAATTATCAATCCAAATAGACACTGAAAAAAGGCACATCTCAGACATTTGATTTCACAGAAGAAATTTCAGATTATTATCTGTCTATATTGAAAGAATTTTTGAACCGAAAGGGGGCAAGAATGAATCACCCATAGTATTTTTGACAGAAGTAGTCAGTAGTCTAGCAATTACCAGAACACAAACATCAGTATGATTGCCACCTGAAAATCGTTCAGGCAAACAATTATACAAAAGTTCCTTTACATGCCAACTTGAAATTGACGACAGCATATCCATTGAAGGCAATGCAGTCCTCAATTCCTCCCTAAGTCTGTGCAGGTCGGGTAATTTGCTCAGATCGGCCTTCATGAGCTTGTCGGGCAAATGCTGAAGAGAAGGAAGATCAACAACCTTAGGAACTTGCATTGCAGTGTATATGGTCAATGACAGAAATAGGAAGAACCCAATCAAATGCCTGCAAGAGCAATTCATGATTAAGAAACAAGAAATTTAGAACAGACAGTAAATATGTCTTCTTACCAAAAAAAAAAGTTAAATAACCCATATTCTTAGAAAAGGAACAACAAATGAGGAAAAAGAAAAAAAAAAAAAGAACATAAAATCGAGATATTAAGGCAATGGACATATCCAACACCACACAATGAGAGGGAAGGGGAACTAACTCACATGGACAAAGTGTTGTTCTAAATTCATCTAAGTTAACATTCAAAGCATAATTCTTAATTGGCTTTGAGGGCAGGCAATGTACATTCTTCTGTTCCCTGTTGACCACAACTACGTAAGGGAAGGGTCTCCAAATACTTTTTAACAACGAGGCACATGGTACATATCGAACCTAAATTCTGCAGCAGCCAAGATCACAACTTGACATAGTTCTATTACCCAAATTTTCTACAGGGAGTTCGCAACAACCTTTAATTGAAAATCCAAAGTGCCAAGATCACAACTCAAATCATGATCACTTCTCAACTAGACAACTGCAAACAAGTCGAAGATCAATGTCTTCAAGTATTATGTTTCCAACAACTTACTAGAAGTACGCTCATATTTTAGAATTCTATATAACCACTGGTATTTGAGGCACGATTTTTAAAGATGATCCATTGCAGTGGGTTTCACAGAATATGATAATAACCTTGTTTTAACTACTTTATTCTTGATTGGACTGAGGAATTAGCTGTTGATAAAAATTAAATCTTACATCATAATTAATGAAAAGGCATGCCTAGGTATCACTTGCTTACCTCATACTAAGACATACAATAGAAATGTATCAGGCCATTCCATATAGGTGGCAAGAAATCAAGTTCAGTAAAAAACTAATAATTCCATCACCAAATACAGTACAAATACAAACATAGAGGAGTAAAACCCCAAGAAGTAGTTACGAATAGAAAGTCTTACTTACGTCCAGACATTTAGAGTTTCATTATGGATTGTGAAAATGCTAAGCAAGACCTGCTTCATGGGCCATTCACACCGATAGTGACCTAGAATGTATTCATTGTCTCTCAAGTAGGCAGGCAATGAATGGTACTCCACCAGCTGATACTTCACCTTCTTCCACAATCTTTTTCCTTTTCCCTCCCTATAAAAACATGACCGATGGTTCTCCATTGAGCCACAGGACTCATCGTAGTTCGGATTTTCACCAGTCATCTTCCGTCTATTCAAATCAAATCAGTAGAACAGCTATGGTCATAATCAATCAATTAGTCATAATCAATCAATTAATTAAACAGTTCTTCGTTGTTTAATCGCCCAGAAAACCGAAACCACGGATTTTCTAATGTAAGGGCAATTTTATTCGGCATGGTTCAGTAATTTATTCAGCTTATTCCCATGGACAGGAGGAAATATAGGTTAAAAAATTATCAAAAAAAAAAAAAAAAAAAGGGAGAGAGATTTTTCTTTCCTACCCTTTCAAAGTAAACAAACAACAGCCCACATAGGGGAGGAAAAAAATCAAATGCGAAGTAAAATCCAAATTCCCAAACGTCCCAGGAATCGAAATGAAAATCCAAATAAAGAACAAAGGAAGTACCTGAAATTAGAGAACCACCAGCGGAAAACAAAACCCAGATGGAGATCCTTATGAAAATAGGTTCTATATATATAATATGTATGGAGGCGAAGAAAATCAGAAGGCAAAGGAGCTGGGGAGGAAAACAAAGAAGAAGGAACAAAGTGCGGAAAAATCTAACAGGCTGAAATGACAATGATGACAAATGCGTTCGTTGATATAGTTGGATTTGAGGTTAGAAAGAGACACGAGTTAAATCCACGTTAACAAGGAAGAAAGGCGGAGAAGATTCTCCGAGGGGATGCGGAGATGCCGAGAATGAAACAATTTAATGTCTGCGTTTTCAGTTTGGCACGATTTTGAAGGGCTGTTGTGTTCTGCCCAACGTTCCCGGGAAAATAAAATACTTTAAAATAAAAATTAAAATTTTTAGAGCGGTCAATTGAAAGATATTTTGAGATTTTGTACATTTTTTTTTTCATTTGTCTTGTTCATCCAAACCTCTGCTAGTGCCAGAACTATCTTAAAATCTACTTTAATTCAATTAGTAGTTATTTTATGATATATCCAAATTCAGCATCTGATTTTTGTAATTTGAGAAACATCTATTAATTAAGTATAAGGAGAATTCTAACAATAATCACTATCATTGTTGTTTATTTTTTTAGAACTTATATTAGAATATCAGAGTCTTTTTACTTTTAGATATTTGGATGTGTTTTTAAACTTTAATTTTGGGATCTGATATTTTCTTCTGAGTATGGAAAAAGACAAGTGCCGTTTGCATCTGTGCAGAGGGAATTGGTCTACTTCTCACGTCAAAATGAAAAAATGAGAACAGGAAAGAAACGTGTTTCCACCGGTTAGTACTTTGCAATATCTTAAGCATAGGTTGAACCATAATGACAAAAATATTACTAGGTGGACTTTTCTTTTGAGATGACGAACATTACACTTCTAATCGTGAGTTGGTGGATAATCCAACGAGTGATGTTAAATGTGCAAAATAAAATTGAACGCAATTTTGTAAGACTCTTCTTTGTTCATATATGACTAACTCAATACTCAATAATTACACTTATCTGTTAGAAATATTATATTTATATAGAAGTTTATCTTATCCTTTCATTTGTTTATTTATAAGTGGTTGAATTTATTTTAATTGAATTTATCTCTTTTCTCTGTTGAGTCTTGAAATTTATATAGATAGATGATTGTAATAAGTAATTTATATCATTGCGAGTAAGAAAAAACTTTCTTCATATATTATTCTATTTTTTTCATTTATCTCTTTAATATTCTTATTTTTTTTACAACATATTACCAGTATAAAGATTTTTTTATTATAAGTTTTTGGGTTCAAAGAAGGAGATTTGTCTTTTAAATTCATCTTTTTACCATATGATTTATATGTTATAATATATCATTTATACTTGGTGTATTATTTGTTGTTTTTGTTGATATGTAACTTGCATCATATTAGTTTTGTAAAAAGAAATAAATAATAAATTTGATGTGCTATATTGTAGTTACATGAAAATACTTTCTAATTCTCCGCTGACTAATGTACATTACAAGTGAAAAGATATGATTTGGATAGATTTAGACTAGATCACTGATGAATGGATTGATAATAACTCAATTATCCATTTATAACTCAATTAAAATCTTATATGAGTTATGGATTAATTTATAACCCATACAGGTCAAAGTCAATCAATTTATTTATCTATTTAATAATAATTATTTTTATATTATTGTATTATATCATTTTTATTTTTTTACCATTAAAATAATATTTTACTGCTATCATTAAAAAATAATTTTTTACTATTAAAATTTTAAATTATAATTTGACTCCATCATTAAAAAAAATTTACTATTAAATTCTAAATTATATTTTAACTTCATTATTAAAAAATTTTTTTACTATTAAAATTTTAAAAATATTTTATTTGTATTATAAAATTGAAGAAGTCATAATTTTCCTTTTTTATCTTAATTTTTCTACATATTACATATATAACATGTATAAAAAAAATCAAATAAATGTAATCTGAAATTAATATTTCTTTAAAAAAAAAGCTTGAAAATGAAATCTTTTTTTTAGAAATAAATTATTCTTTTAACTCAAATCCAAGCACTATTCAAAAATAAATTCTTTTAAAAATGAAATAAAATTTTAATTTTGGACGTTTCAAACAATGGATTAATGACCCTTTTACAATTATATTTTGCCATACCACTAAAAAATAATTTTTACTATTAAATTCTAAACTATAATTTAACTTATCATTAAAAAATAATTTTTTACTATTAAACTTTTAAATTATATTTAAAAAAAATTATCAACACTATAAAATTGAAGAAAACACTAATAAATTAAAAATAAAATATTTTCTACTGTCATACTTTTCCTTTTTTATCTCAAACTTTTTCTACATATTACATATATAATATGTATAAAAATGAAAATCAAATAAATGTGATTTGAAATTGGTATTTCTTAATAAAAATTGAAAATGAAATTTTGTTTTTAAAAATGAATTCTTCTTTTAATTCAAATCCAAATAACATTTTAAAAAAAAATTCATTTAAAAATAAAATGAAATTTTATTTTTAGACATTCCAAATAAGGGGTTAATGATCATTTTATTAAACGAATTAGTATCTCATCTATTTATTTGACTTGCTAAATATTTTGGATGAATTTTAATTTACCCAAAAATGGATAGATTGGATGAATTTATAAATATTCATCCATTTTGTCACCTCTATATACATGTAATTGTAGAGTCCCACATCGCTCGGGAGGTGAATGTGTGATGTGCTTAAAAGGGGTGGACTCCTCTACCTTGCAGACGCGTTTTAA
>JANHAO010013290.1:0-15920 GCA_026873985.1 Saraca asoca
AATATTATTAAATTTTATATATTAATATTAATTTAATATATTAAATATATAAAAATATTTTATATATTTAATATATTAAATTTTACATTATATATATATTAATACACACAAGTAAGAATTTTATATTCCACGCAATTTTAGAAGGAATAGCTTTTCCATTATTTAATGGAATATAGCATTCCATAAAATAAGATATTCCACCCATTCCAACAAATCAAATCACATGATTTTTAATTGTATCTCTCATTCCTTTTCCATTCTACCTAATCAAATATGCACTAACTCTTTTCACTAATTCTCTCTTCATCACAACTTTGTCTCTCCCAGGGAAGCCTATTTTCTTTTCTCCTTGTATTTTTGGCCAAAATGTAAATTTGATCCCTAATTTGCCGCTAGTTTTATTATTGTCCCCTAATAATTTTTTAAACAAATTTATTCCATAATTTTCACAAAGCATACAATTTCACTTATATAATTAATTCCATTTTTTTTTTAATAGAGGTGCTTACGTGACATCTATTGTGACATCCAACTCAATAGTCCTAAAATTTCAAAATTTTCTTCTTTCATATTTTTTTCTTTTCCCCATTTTTCCCCTTTTTTTTCTTCTTCTTTGACGCACCTTGAGTCAATTAACAATGCATTCACTGAAATATCTATGACGTCAACCAAAATCAATTTATCTTTTTGGTTTGCTTATTTAAAATATTACATTAAAACCAACCAAAAATAAAAATAAAAAAGAATTGATTAAGATTATTTGTTAGAACACAAATTTGGGCTAGACTTTGTGGTGATTCCAAAGTGGATGCTTTCCTCTGCATCTGCTACTACAACCTTTCCTATATTTTGTAGTTGGTGGAGCAATGATATAAATAAGAAGCTTCAACTATGGAAATAAATTGGCGACGCTTGATGTGCTCCTGGACGCAAAATAATGAAATCAATGTAAAATGCTAGATTCATGATAGAAAAGGGACAAAGAGCAAGAGAAAAGTCGGAAAACATGGAAAAAGGGTGATCGAGAGGGAAGAGAGTGGGAAACATATGGATGAGGGATAGGAAAGCTATGATGGTCAATTGGAGGGGAGGCCCAGCCAAAGATTGTGGCATCGGAGTGAAAGGGAGAACCAGTGGGAGAAAAGGTGATGGGGATGGTCTGGAAAGGTGGCGAAGAAAGAGGAAAAGGAGTAGAAAAAGGAAAAGAAAAATCTAAAATAATAATTTCTTTTTAAATATTTAAATGCTAACAATTTATTTCATGTTACATTGGACGCTAGTTATGTTGTTAATATGGACATTCCGTTAGTAAAGGGAACAGAGTTAGTCATCTGAGTGAAATTGTAGGATATTTTTGTTTAAAAAAATTATTAAGGAACAAGAATGAAACTCGCTAATGACAAAGTTAGAGGACCAAGTTTACATTTTTGACAAAATTTTCACCATTACAAATAAATGATGAAGTCATATTTATTTCTTTTAAACTTCTACTGAAGAAGAGGAAGAAAAAAGTGCAAAAAATATTAAGAAATTGAGGATTATAATTCAAAATCTAATTTTATTGATATAAACATATAATAGACAAAACTTTTATATAATGAAAGTTGGTAGATTTTTTTCTTTCAATTTTGCAATTTCATATATCACAATATATTTTATAACTTTCTTCGGCCTTGATTAGTGTTGGAAAACAAATTTGACAATGTTTTTCAATGATTTTAATAAATTATATAATAGAGAAATAATATTGTTATGTTTTTAAAAAAATTGATTATAATTCTTTAAATTGTGTTCATGTTGAAAATTAAAAGGAGCAAAAAAAACTAAACATGGAAGAGACGAAACAGATAGGCGAGTCTGATTAAAAGAGAGGAGAGTGAAGGGGCACATGGAGAGAGAATTTGGAGAAGAAGAAGAGAAAGAATGAGAATGAGTGGATGCTAACTCTAGTATCTAATTATTATCTAATTATTTTTATTATAAAATGATTTTCATGTCTTTATGAAGGTTAGCAATCCACACACACTGGTGTGAGAAGAAGATCAGAAAGAATGAGTGGATGTTTATTTTAACCTTTAATTATTATCATGTCTTCTTTATGAAGGTTAGCAATCTCCATACACATGCATAGGGAAAGAGAAAGAGGAAAAAGGACAAGAGATGTGTATTATTTGGTCCTTTTTCCAGGGATTTATTTTTTGATGGAGTGAATCTTTTAGCCAAAATCTCACTTGCTAGAGCTCCTTTCTTCTAATAGTTAGAGACAATATAGAAGTGAGGATAAAGATATTACAAGAGAGGATCAACTAACTATTTATAGGCTTGGTGCACTACTCGTTAGTTGGGCTACGGTTTAGGGTTGGAACGAGGCCTATTTGGACATGATGCTCTTCAGATAAAATATAAATTTATTGCTTAGCTTTCCAATGGCTTTGACCTTACATTAAAATTTGAAAAAATTGAAAAGTCATAAAAGATGATGGAATTTGGTAAAAATAGGGGGCTCACTGTTTAGAAAACCCAAAAATGATAACCTACTAAATTTGAACGTCTAATTTCATAGAAGATTTTGTTGTTGGTCCCAAAAAATTGAATTATGATCTTTCCCTTATTCCTTTATGTTTGTATTAAACTCCAATTGAATTTAACTATAATGTCAATTGATTTGAGTATACAAATGAATGCAATATACAATTTGTTGTAATATGCACAAAAAAGGCCTTTTCAATTATAGTGAATTATCAGAGTGTCAGATTATCAATTAATAAGAATTAATATAGAATTGCATCAGATTATAGTATGACAAAATTTGTGTGTAGCATAACAAAAATTCAAATTAACAAAAATTATATCAGAATTTAGAATTATGAATTATGCAGAAATGTAAATGTAGGAACATAAAGAATATGCAAGAATATAAATGATTAAGACTCAGGATTTTTAAAGTGGTTCAATTTCAATTGAGACCATAATTGAAGTCTACTCCACTGGATCAATACTCAATTGTATGATCACTTTTATTACCAAAACATAGGATGTAACCAGGCTCCTATATGCCAGTTTTAAAACAAGATTTTTACTGGGTTCTTGCTAACCTATACAATAATAACACACAAGATTTAAACTAGGCTCTTGCAGACCTATGATACAAAAATTCTTTCTCTTAACCTAACTATGATCAACCTCACAGCTAATAAGATTTACAAGAATTCAATGTACCTTTAACTAATTATGATTAATTTCATAACCAAAGAAGAATGTAAAGGGAAGATCAAACTCTTCCTTTGTATACGGATTCCTATTAACCTAGCAATCTAAAAAATAAACCAAGAATAGGGTAAATAAATTCTATATAGTGAATTAAGATGAATATCTCAATTATTTAAGTAGAGATCTTCTTTAAGTTGCTCAAAGATTGATTGAATCGTTGAAATCAAGTGAGGTAATGATATATTAGATATAAGCTCAGAGTTTCTCTCTATTTTTTGCAAAGTTTATTCTATAATAATGAAAAATGAAATAAGGTTTGGGGTATTTATAGTTGAGATAACTAACATTTAAAAAATATCTAACTTTCAGTTCGTGAATCAATTCAGAGCGATTATCAGCTAATGAATTAATTTATGAATTGATTCATCTATGGAATTCATAAAGAACATTCATGACTAACTTGATGCATGAATCGGTTCATGGTGTAATGTAAAAAGTATTGAATTGATTAGGTAATCGATTTATAGTGCTATGTAAAAAGTGTTGAATTGATTCAAAAAAATTTCAAACCTTTCATAAGAAAAGTTTTCAAAAACATTTCTTCATAAATCAATGCATGAATTAATTCAAGTTCATTTCACAAGTTTTCCAGCAATGAATCAATTCATGAATCGATTTGCATAGTAAAAAATAGTTTTTATAAAAGTTTGACTTATGAATGAATATGTAAAAAGTTTGTTTGAAAACTTTTGATTGAAAACTCATTTTAACTAATTTATTCTACCTCAGTTTAAGTTGTTTTAGAAAATATGATTGAGCAATTTGAATAAGATATCAGTTACAAAAGATCCTATAAAATTAAATAAAATACTTAAAACTAATGTTGATCTTTTGAGCAAACTTGAGTAACTTTGAATCCTGCAAAATAAATAAATATCCAAACATATAGTTAGCTTATGATATGAACCAAATTGTTTTTCAATTATCAAAACTAAAGAAAATGTGAGCTAGGATTTCCTAGGTTAACAATCTCTTCCTTTCTGGTGTTGACAAACAATTTAGATGAGATTCAAAGTTTCTCAAAAATCAATTTTAGATGAGAATCAAAAATTTTATATTCCTCAAAACGTGTCTTATCTTTTTCTAAAAATCTCACTTTCCTCCAAGAATTTAGTTTTCTTCGAAAATTGTAGTTTTCTTTGAAAATCTCATCTTTCTCTCAAAGAAATTTAGAAAACTTTGAAAATCTCATTTCTCTCCCCTTTTTGCCACATCAAAAAGAAATTGGTGTTCTATAAAAAGAGAAGAAAAACTAGATCTTCAAAAATTAATAACTAGATCGTACATCAAAACTGTTTAAAGTAACATCTCAATTTTAATTATATTACTTTTATGCTTACTCATTTTCCTAAAATAATGATTTTTATTGCTTTTGATAAAATGCTTGATTTAAATCTAGAATGGTAAATCTAGAATCCATACATAAGAATAGAAAAATTTAGAATATTAACAACAACATAATTAAAATCAACAAAATATCAGAATGATCAAATGTAATATCCATAATAACAACATATCCAAAAATATTCAAAATAACAAGAATCAAAATATCAAAATAACAATCCATAACAATAATCTAGAATAATAATCAAAATATCATCCATAACAACTAATATCAGAAAATCAAATTAGAACAAATGCAAAGAAAATGGGGAATGGACTAAGGGATACATGACATAATCAACATAAAAATAGCATACTAAGCAAGCAAAGGATCTTGTTGAAAATCCATAGCTTGAAGTTCAGCTTCCTTATCCCATTATTGCATTTGTTGTGATATCTCATATAATTGAGTCTCTAAGATAATGAGCCGCTCATTGACCCAGTTGTTGAGTGTTTGGATTTCTTTCTCTATATTTGCCATGTTGTCTTCTAAAGACTCAAACATTGATTGATGTGTGTCAAGGCAATCTAGTAAGTAAGTGTGTAGTCTTCTCATTTCATCAATTAATCTATCTTTTGACTCAATAAATAACCCAGCTCCTTCTGAGCTTGTTGCTCCTTCAGTGGATCGAGGAACTTGTCCTTTTCCATGTTCCTTGGTCATTCTATTCTAATTGCATCTTATGTAGATATGATATAATTATCATGGTTGTTGCATTTATTTGATAAAATTGGTGTTCTTCAGAAATTGGCAATTTAAATTTTGTAAAAATAGGAGTAAGAATCATACTAAAAGGGAGGAATCCAATATCTAACCATCTAGAATAGTTTGCTAGATATTTAAGTATATAATAGGGCATATTGAAATCAAGTCGAGTTTTGATGATCCACATCAAAAATAACTCATCCTCCATAATTTGAGTAAAACTTGTTACCCGTGGAAGTATCACTATACATAAAATGTAATGTAAGATCCTATCTTCAGGGGATAGGCCAATAATAAGTAATTTTCCACTGCCATCCTTAAGGGTGGAATAAGAAAATAGCATTTTAATGACAGATTCCCTGTTGTAGTTAGGAAAAGATCCTGCACTAAGCTTAGGAGTTAATGCATCTATATAAAAAATATTTACTAATAATTCTCAATCAACTACAATATGTTTGTGCATAATATAACATGACAACTTATCATTAGTAGCCACTAAGTTTGCATAGAACATTTTAACTAACCTAGGATAGGTTATTACCTTATGTGTCAAAAATTTGTCTAATATGTATTTTGCTAATAAAGTAAGCAAGTGTGTTGTTTCTAGTGACTTGTCACCAAAACATTTAAAGGGTTCTACTTTCCTATTTGATAATTGTCGAAAGTTAACATACTAATTGGGAGACTGAAAAAGTGATGCCTCTTCTACTCAGGTTGAAGATTGGCTTGCATTCTTATCCTTCTTCTTTGTAACTAGAAGTTTGATACATTTTAACATGTTTTTGTAATTAAGGTTTTAGGGGTTGAAATTGGAATTGGCTGATTTTGAGGTGTTTTAAAGAAATTAATCAATTGAAATTGTTAGATTTAGAGTTTCTAACAATTTTGTAGAAGAAATTTGAGAAAAGATCAACTAGGATTTGAGATCTGGATGAGAAAGATTGAGAGAGTCTTAATGGTGTTAAGAATACGTAGCTGGAAAATGAGTGAAATCGATTCAATTTTTATATAAAATAGGCTATGAATAGATTCGATAACTAATTCATAGTGTATTTTATGTGTTGTGAATCGATGCATATGTAAGTTTTAGAACGTTGAATCAATTTTGGAATCAATTTGATTAAGGAATTGTTCATCAGGATTATATAAGAATTGATTCAAGAATCAATTGATTGAAGATTGAATTGATTTTGGAATCAATTCATCCAGGTTGATAAAAGGTTTTCAGAAAATTTTTACAGTTCCCAAAAGATTGAAAATTTTGTGAATTGGTTCTTGAATTGATTCATTGATAAGAATTTTAGTTGTGAATCGGTTCTAGAATCAATTGATTAGTAAAATTTTTATTGTGAATTGATTCAAAGACTCAAGAAAAATCTTGAAAGAATTTGAATCGATTCAGGATTCAATTTAGACAATCCTAAAAGCAATTTTTGTGCAGTTTTATCCTGAAATTATTTACAAGTAATATATTTACTAGTAATGATCAATTCAATACCATTGAAACTTAATCTTTACTTCAAATACTTGTAAATCAAACTTAGGAAAATCTCCAATACCTAAGTTAGTAATTGCAATGTAAGATATAATATCAAATATAAAAGTTTAAAAATTTCATCTAAGAATGATTGAATTCTTCATACAAACCAATTTCGCAATTATCATCAATATAATAATTTGTGACTAGGCGACTTCACTTTACCTTACCTTTCCCTTTCGCATTGTATTTCAAATCTGCAAAATAGAAATTCATCTTTGCTTTTATGATACCCAGTTGATCTTGGTCCAAACACGTTAAGAAAACTAGCAAGATAACTTTTAGGTAACCATACTAACTTTTCATTTGGTTTCAGTATATATGTGCCATTTCTATAAGGGCAATGTTTGATATGATGTCCTTTATGATTACAGTAAAAATAGGTAATATATGCAGAATTCCTTTTGGACTTATACTGCTTAAATCCCAAACCAATTTGGCTATAACCTAGACTAATTTTCTTTTGAAATTGTTTCAGACTCTATAGCATATCATTAATTCTTCTATTGCTATCTGTGAAACCTTGTAGTGATTTTGTTAATGAAGCTATTTCAGATTTATACTTTTCACACTGATCACATGCCTTTGTTTCATTTAACTTTTCAATTAAAGCATTTAGATTACAATTTTCCTTTTCTAATTGCTTTAACTTCTTTAGCAAGTTATCTTTCTCAATTTTGACTTGCTTGAAGTCTTTCCTAGTTTTGACCAATAAGTTATATATTTCAATATATAAATCATCAACATCATTAGAATCATTTTTAGTTTTACTACCTGAATCACTAACATAAGTGCCATGAAAAAAGGATGGATATTGAAATACCTCAACATCTTCATCAAGTCTAGCCATAAGATAAAGATATGCTTCTTCATCTATTTCTTCTTCTTTTGTTGAATCAGTATCTCCATCTTCCTAAAATGCTAAATTTCCTTTCTTTGATGATTGATTTCTCTTCTTTTTTTTTCACTCTTAAGCATTCTCTTCGAGTACATTGGACAATCTGGCTTAATGTGTCCAGGCTTTTTGCATTCAAAGCAGGTTAGAGTTGTGTTTGATGTATTTCCTTGCTCATTTTTGTTCTACTTTCTTTTTGGTGGTGGAACAACTACTTTCTTCTTTTCTTTGTTCCACTTTTCTTTAAGTATTCTCTACAACTTTTTGCTAATCAATGCCATTTCTTATTTTTCATCTGCAACATTATCACTTTCTGATTGATCTTTATTTGAATCAAGTACATTTATAGCTTTCAATGCCAATGTCTTTTTCTTTTTTGTCATTGTTGTTTTTCTTGTATCTTCTGAGTTCTAATTCATGTTCTTCTAAGTTTTCAAAAAGTTTTTGAATTGTTGGCATCCCCATCTTGAGTCCTTGATGGCTGTCACTTTTGGTTGCCACTCTTTTGTTAAAGATCTCATAATCTTGTGAACCAAATCTGCATTTTCAAACTATCTGCCATGCAACATCAGATGATTAATGATAGTAGTGAATCTTTGAATCAAATCTTTAATGAACTCACTTTCCTCCATCTTAAACATTTCATATTGAGATATTAGAACATGCACCTTAAATGCCTTAAATTGTATGGTGCCTATAAGTGCAATTTCTAAGGTATCCCAAGTCTCTTTAGCATTAGTACAATTAGAGATCCTTTCAGTTTATGAAGACTTAGGCCTTAGTTGTGGAACTCCTTTAATTAAGGTCTTAGGTGGTTCATAACCCTCTTCAACTAAATCCTACATATCTATATTTGTAGCTTCTATGAAGTCCTTAATTTTTTGTTTCCAGCATGTGTAGTGCTCACCATTAAATCCTGGGGGTTTATACGTAGGAAGACATTCTAGCAAGAATATAAAGTTGGAATCCATTGTTTTCACTAAGCTAAAAGAGCATCAAGAGCCAAAGCTCTAATACCAACTGTTGGTCCTAAAAAATTGAATTATGATCTTTCCCTTATTCTTTTATAGGAATTATATACTCTTTTGTTTGTATTAAACTCTAATTGAATTTAAGTATAATGTCAATTGATTTAAGTATACCAATGATTGTAGTATACAATTTGTTGTAATATGCACAACAAAAGGCTTTTTCAATTATAGTGAATTATCAGAGTGTTAGATTATCAATTCATCAGAATTAATACAAAATTGCATTAGAAGATTTACAAGAATTTAATGCACCTTCAACTAATTAATCAACCATATAACCAAAGAAGGATGTAAAAAGAAGATCAACCTCTTCCTTTGGCATCTAGATTCCTATCAACCTAGAAATCTAAAAAATAAACCAAGAATAGGGTAAGGAAATACTATACAATGAATTAAGATGAATATCTCAATTATTTAAGTAGAGATCTTCTTTAATTGCTCAAAGATTAATTGAATCATTGAAATCAAGTGAGATAATGACATATCAGATATAAACTCAAAGTTTCTCTCTGTTTCTCACAAAGTTTGTTCTGTAATAATGAAAAATGAAATAAAGTTTAGGGTATTTATAGTTGAGATAAAAGACATTTGAAAAATAACTAACTTTTAGTTTATGAATCGATTCAGAATGATTATCAACTTATGAATCAATTTGTGAATCGATTCATCTATAAAATTCATAAAGAACATTCATGATTGAATCTATGCATGAATCGATTCATAGTGTAAAGTGAAAAGTAGTGAATCAATTAGGTAATCGATTTACAATGTTATGTAAAAAGCATTGAATCGATTCAGGAAAATTCCAAACCTTTGGTAAGAAAAGATTTCAAAAACATTTCTTCATGAATCAATGTATAAATCAATTCAAGTTCATTTCATAAATTTTCCAATGATGAATCAATTCATGAATCGATTCACATAGTGAAAAATAATTTTTATAAAAGTTTAACTTGTGAATGAATATGTAAAAAGTTTGTTTGAAAACTTTTGATTGAAAACTCATTTTAACTAATTTATTCTACCTTAGTTTAAGTTGTTTTAGAAAATATGATTAAGTAATTTGAATAAGATCTCAGTTATAAAAGATCCTATGAAATCAAATAAAATACTTAGAACTAATGCTGATCTTTTAAACAAACTTGAGTAACTTTGAATCCTACAAAACAAATAAATATTTAAACATATAGTTAGCTTATGATATGAACCAAATTGTTTTTCAATCATTAAAACTGAAGAAAATGTGTAGGCAAGATTTCCTAGGCAAACATTTATCACCTGATCTTATTGGAAAAACTGAAAAATTTAGGGGGGGGGAAGGCAAAAATAGGGAGAAACTGGGGGAAAAGGACTGAAATTAAAGCATAACACTAATATTGATATCCTAATACTATGAATGAATAAAAACACACACAAATAAACTAACTAGTCCTTGACAATGACCCCAAAATTTGACAACTGTTAGAACTAGCCAAAAATAGTACTAGATCACCAAAGCTAATAGTTAGGATGAATCTAGGTCATGTCCATAAAAACTGGTGATATATTTTGGGTGTTTATAGAATAAAATGGAGGTGGTTGGCTAGCTAATTACAGTTAAGAATTGAATCAAATAGGTTGCATATGAAGCAAAATGAAATTAGCTAATAAGGAAATCTAGATGTTGGAAGGCTTAATCCATTTTGCAACCAATTCATTGACTAATCATTGACTCTAATGTTTCATTTCCATTTTGACGACCTAGCTGAGATATTAACTAAGCACAAAACCTAATCAAACCTTGCTAGTTTTCCTTTAAACTAGCCAACCAAACCTAACATCTAATTAGCATTTATTACTAAATCAATTAAAGCCCAACACTTCAACCAATTTAACAATAGCTTTTAGTTCTAAAATCACTAGGTCTAATAAATTGAATCACCCTATTAGCAATCCAATTAACTACCCTTAATTCCCTAAGAAGATTAACTCACCCCAACAGTAAATCAACCCCTTATTGCTACCTCAACCAAACAGCCACTAACAACCATAAGTTGCCATGGAAATTTGGCTAGTATTTGATCACAATGAATAATTAATTAATGGGTCCTATTAACTAATCATCTGATGCAATTATATGTAGTAAAATTAGGTAATCAAAAGAATTAAATTGGAAATAAAATGAAATTAAGATTAAGTCTCACAATCAAGAAAGAAATGGTGCAAAAATTATCTTAGATTGAGATAAGAATTTAGTTACACATTAATTGAAAGTAAAATGCAAAATTAAAAAAGGAAAGGGTAAACCTAAATACAGATGGAGTCTTGACCTAGTAAAGCTCTTCTCCTCTAAGAGTTAGAGAAAATACAGAAATGAATGTCAAAATATTACAAGAGAGGTTTGGCTGACTACCTATAAGCTTAGTGCACTATATCTTAGTTGGCCTATAGTTTAGGATTGGAATGAAGCATGTTTGGACGTGATACTATTCAAATGAAATGTAGGCTTATCACTTAGCTTTTCAATGGCCTTAACCTTGCATTAAAATTCAATCTCTAGCTCAAGTTATTGGCTAACACCAAGATAGCTTTTTAGAGTAATCCAACCCAGAACAAATTTAAATACTTAAGTTCAGAGCCATATAATTGAATCAAAATAGTGTAGTTTGCTCTCAAGCCCTTCATAAAAGTTGTAGGTTTGGATCTTAGCTATTGAATAGGCTTAATTTTACACTGAAATAATGGATAGAACTCCACTTATGATAAAAAAAAATGGGAACTAGGTCTACGTCACAGCACTGCACTCTATTCCAACTTCCAAGCTTTATTTCACCTCAAAACATTTGAATTGGGCTCTGGGCTCTACATGATATTTTTAGCTCCTTCTCTTCGCTTTCCCAAGACATAAGAATCACTCAAAGCCAAGGTCCACAACTTTAGATATGTAATAAACCTGAAATAGTCTAAATTTACCAAATAAATCTAATTAAGCCCAAAAACTTAGTAAATCATGAAACCAATCTCAAGTGTCCAATTAAGTACAAAATCATGACAAAAGACTAAGCATAGAATATGTATAAACTATGTTCATCAAATTTCCCCATGCTTAGCTCTTGCATGTCCTTAAGCAAAACCAAAAAGACAACTACACTAGACTCAAAATAAAGATTCAAACTCTAAATTTTTCAACAATGATGAGGATACAAAACCAAAAGCAAGGAAACAACCAACATTTTAGGGAACGTAGCATCTCATGAAGCACATTCTTGATGACTCAACACTTAAATTTAACTAGCAAAATAATTTTATTCAAAAGGTAAGTAGATCACTTTGATAGACCTCATAAAGTAAGCTCTCTATACAACTCTCTTTATATTTAAAATGGAAAAGTGTTTCATTCAATTTCAATCCATAAAAATGTACTATCATAAGTTTGCTTTTCATAAAATCTCGATCACTCAAATCACATAAATGGCACAAATCAAAAGAACTTCACAAGGTTGTTATGGCCAAGCAAAAAGAGGAGGAAAAGAAATATATAGATATGAAATTATAAAACCGAAGAGAGTAATAGAACATTATGGCATAGATCTAAACAAGCAAAGGAGAAATTTAAAACCAGAATTTACCTCACATTTTTCACTCTTCTTTTTCTCTTTTCTTTTCTTGACTTTTGAACTTTCTTCTTCTTCTTCTTCTTTTCTTTTTTTTGCACTTCATTTTATTTTGAGCTCTATTTTTTCATTTTCTTACAACTTCTTTTTTTTTTCTTGCCTTACATTGAGCTCTTTTTTTTTTCATTTGTTTTTTATTCTTTTCTTTTTTTGACCATTGAAATGAATCACAATTGTTTTTTTACCGAATAATTAGCACTTCCCTATACTTGTTTAAAAATCCATCCCATTAATGAATCAAATGCTCTACTAATCCCTAAGTTTAGGAAATGGTAAAAAAATTCAAGGTTTGACTTTCTAATAGACTACATAACAAGAAAAATATCAATTAGGCTCAAAGGGATTCAATAATGGTACATTGTAAGGTACGATAAAAGGGCAAAAGTGGATCAATCAAAGAATGCCTTAATCATGTTATGCATGCATGTGAATGTAATCTAAAAAAGAATCAAAGCAACTTCTAGAGCAGCAGTTTTAGAGAAGAAAATTACACACAAAAAAAAGGAAGAACCTAATAAAACTAATTAACAATGGCTCAAAATCCCACAGGTTATATGCCTATCAAAATCAATCCACAAATATTTTAAATTCCATCACAATGCTAATCAAATTTAAAAATCAGGAATCAAGGCAATTTATTAAATCATGCTATGAATCCATCAAAATCAATTGCAACTTACTCAAGGCCTAAACAAACTCACTATCAATGAAAAATAGCTAAAAGAACAAAAATAGAATTTTTAATTTTTTCCACATTTTTTTCACATAATCAAAGCAAAACTAAGACAAAATGCACAGAAAAATAATCATAAAATCACTCCCCCACACTTAAATTTTACATTGTCCTTAATGTAAGCATAAAAATAACAAGAAGTCATGGACAATTAAAATGAAAAAGGTAAAGAAAGAGAGTAAATGCTTGGGTTGCCTCCCAAGAAGCACACTTGTTTAATGTCATTGGCTCAATAGTTCTATGGTTCTTTCCTCAATCATCATCAATATAAGTTGGCTCTCTTAGCTCCCTTTCTTCTCTTTTATGCTATTAGAAGCTTTCAAAGAATGGTTTGAGCCTATGTCCATTGACCTTGAACACCCTGTCAGCTACTAAACTTTTGATCTCAACCACATCATAAGAAACACATTTGTAACAACAAAAGGTTCAATGAAATGAGAATGCAACTTATTGGGCCTCAATTGGAGTCTTGAATTACAAAGTAAAACTTTTTGTCCAACTAGGAATTGTTTCCTAGCAATCCTTCTATCATAAAATGCCTTAGTTTTCTCTTTGTAAATTCATGAATTCTCATAAGACCTAAGTCAAATCTCCACCAATTCTTGCAATTGCAACCTCCTTTGCTCACCAGCTACATCCATCCCTATGTTGCAACTCTTCATAGCCTAAAAAGATCTATGTTGTATCCTCACAACAAGGTGACATGCCTTGCCAAAAAATAACTTGTACAAAGACATTCCAATGGGTGTCTTGTATGCTATTCTATAGGCCTACAATGCATCATCCGATCTCAAGCTTCAATCTTTTCTACTTGGCTTCACTATTTTCTCTAAGATGGACTAAATTTTTCTATTGGATATTTCAGTTTATCCATCTGTTTGAGGATGATAAGGTGTATATGTCTTGTAAAAGACTCCATATTTCTTCAACAATGCCATAATTGTTCTATTGCAAAAATGAGACTCTTGGTCAATCACCAAAGCCTTGGGAACACTAAATCTACTGAAAATGTTAGACTTGACAAAATCTACAACAACCTTAGAATCATTAATCTTGGTGGTTTTTGCTTCCATCAACTTTGAAACATAATCCATAATAAGCAAAATATAAAAGAAACCACAAGATGAAGAGAAACGTCCCATGAAATCAATGCCCCATACATCAAAAATCTCACACACAATAATAAGGGTTTGCAACATTTCAGTACTACAAGGGAAACTACCCATTCTTTGACATTGCTCACAACACTTACAAAACTCATATGCATCATGAAACATAATAGGCTAATAGAAATCACAATCTAAAACTTTCCTCGCTATTCTTTAAGGGTCTAAAATGTCCACCACAAGCATAAAATGGCAAAAGGAAAGAATAGAATGAAACTTAGAATCGGGAACACATTTCTTAATAATCTTATTGGCACAATATCTCCACAAGGAAGAATCATCCCACATAAAATGCTTAGCATCAATTTTTAGCTTCTTTTTCTTAGCTCTACTCAAATTAGCAAGTAAAGTCCTAGTAACTAAATAATTTACTAAATCAACATACCAAGGAATATTACCTTGCAGCTTAAAAAGTTATTCATTAGGGAAAGAATCGTAAAAAGGCAATGGATCTTTCTCTTTTATTAGCCTGCTCGAATGATTTGCTGCAAGGTTCTCAGCTCCTTTCTTATCCTTTATATGAAGTTCAAACTTTTGTAGTAAGAGGATCTATCTAATCAATCTTGGCTTTGTACCTTTCTTGGAGAGCAAATGCTTTAAAGCTACATGGTCAAAAAATACAACAACCTTAAATCCAAGCAAATAAAAGCAAAAATTTTCTAATGCAAACACTACAACTAAAAGCTCCTTCTCTATTGTGAATAGTTGCATTGGGTTGAATCAAAAGTCCTACAAGCATAATGCATCATGTAAGCTTGCTTGTCAACTTATAGCCTAAAATTGCTCCCAAAGCATAGTTGATTGCATCACAAATGAACTCAAAAGGTAACTCCCATTTGGGAGGTTGAATGATAGGTGTAGATGTCAATGCACATTTCAACTTGTCAAAAACATGCATGGCTGAAATCAAATCGAACCTCTTTTTGTAGTAACTTAGACAAAGGAAAGGCTATCTTGGAGAAGTCTTTGATAAATCTTCTATAAAAATCAACATTGCCAAGAAAGGAATGCATTTCCTGGACACATGTGGGGTATGGTAAGCTCAAAATCAAATCAACATTTGCCTTATCAACTTCAATGCCTTTCCTTGACACCATGTGGCATATAACTATCCCCTGCTTAACCATAAAATGATATTTTTCAAAATTCAACACAAGGTTTGTCTTTGTGCAACGCCAAAGCACATGGTTCAAATTCTCTAAGCATGCATCAAATGAATCATCATAAACAAAAAAAAAATCATCTATGAAAACCTTTATGCAATGTTCTAAAAATTTTGAGAAAATGCTGATCATGGACCTTTGAAAGGTGGCAAGTGTGTTGCAAAATTCAAATGGAATCCTCTTATAGGCAAACATTCTAAAAGGGCATGTGATCTTTTCTTGGTCTTCTGGTGCAATGGCAATATGAAAATATCCTCTATACCCATCTAGGAAGCAATAATGAGATTTTCTTGCTAATCTCACTACAAAAAACTGTCGGGATTCCAACGGACAAAATCCGTTGGAATTCCGTTGGAATTAAAGCCAAACCCGTCGGAATTCGA
>JANHAO010013291.1:0-15919 GCA_026873985.1 Saraca asoca
TTTGCAAAATTGAACAGATATAAGAAATTGAATAGCATCTCATCATAACCTGATTACACTATACACACAAAGCAGACAGCATCTACAAAATTGGTCACAGCAACAACATAGACAATTACAGCTTTACTCCATATTTAGTTTCTTCCACACAATACAACAACAATTTTTTAAATAACCAAGTCAGCAGAATGAGTTGTAGAATGGACATAATAACACAAATAGAGGTAAGAAATTGAACAACATCTCATCATAACCTGATTACACTATACACACAAAGCAGACATCATCTACAAAATTGGTGACGCCACAACATGGACAATTTTTTTTTTCAAATAGTTTTTATTCGGATATTTTTTTTCGGACAATTTTTTTTTTATATTCAACAGCAGCCAATTTTTTTTCTCAGTCCTCTGCACTGGTCGTCGGTATCAACACCACCAGCGGTATCAACTTCTTATTACAAAAATGAAGAGGAAGACGAGATGCTTACCTAGGGATTTGGGCTAAGACGGCTGAGGCAGACGGCGGAGGCGGACGGCATACTGGCGCTGGCTTCTTGACAGCTTGAGCTCGGGGCTGAGAGGAAGTGGGAAGATCTCGACTTCGCGAGACGGCGGACGGCAGACTTGGGCTGGCTTCTCAACGGCTTGAGCTCGGATCTGAGAGCAAGAGGGAAGATCTCGACGGAGGCGGACGGCGGTCTTGCACCGGCTTCTCGACAGCTTGAGGTCGGATCTGAGAGAAAGGGGGAAGATCTCGGCGGAGGCAGACGGCGGTCTTCGCCGGCTTGTCGACGACTTGAGCTCGGATCTGAGAGAAAGGAGGAAGATCTCGGCGGAGGTGCGCTGGCTTCTCGATGGCTTGAGCTTGGATCTCAGACAATGGGGGAAGATCTCAGCTTCACGCGGACGGCGGAGGACGACGACGGACTGGCGCTGGCTCACCGGCGACGTGAAATGCCGGAGAAGAGAGGAAGCCGGACGTGAAAGTGAGAGATCGGAACTCTTTTTTTCACAGGGAAGAAGGAGCTCGGTTGAAGAAAGACTGTGCAATTTCCGCGCACTTCCCCTCATATTTGGGTAGAAGTTTTATCTGTGGGGCCCACAATTTTTTTCCACTCAACTTCCCTTCTCTTCCTGACTTCCTTCTCAGCCAAACAGCAAAAATTACCTTGAGATACGTGTATAACGGATTTTTCCTTTCCTTTCCCCTCTACTTCTGCTCAGCCAAACAAAGTGTAAGTCCTGTATACTTTATTCTATATACTTTATTCGTATTCATTCGCATCCATTGACTGTTCACTAATAAGTCTAATGGAACACGTATAACTATTATATAATCACATAAACCCATCATTTCTTAAAAAAAAATTGTATATTAGATTTATATACTTAATTTTTGATAAGAAAAATGAAAATTCATCATAAGAAATTAAAAAGTATAACAAAATTGATTCACTAGAATAATGTATGAATGACATTTTATATTCATCCAATTTTTAAATTATAGAAATGAATTACATCTCTTTTTATTTTATTTTATATATGCTCTATTATTTTAAGATAAAATTTCACGGTTAAATTAAAATTAAAAATAATAAATTATTTTTTTAATTTTTTAAAGAAAATAAAGATTTTTTCATTATTATATGATAGTTATGTGAGTATTTTATTAAGCTAATAGATAAAAAATAAAAAAATAGATAAAATATACTCAAATTAAGATATAAATGAATAGGATATATTATTTTTAAAGATTAGAAAATTATATTCAGGTTCTTAAGAGGATGTAATGCATCTAATGGATTTGAGGACGATGGGAAAGATATGCGATTGAGCGAAGCCATAAATAAATAGACCTCGGTCCTAGCTAGAAAAGAAAAAACACCTTTGAATCATAAAGCAACCAAACGGGTGTGAAATAAAATAAATAAATAAATAAACAAAGAAGTTACACCCAAACGATGCAATATCGCACGTTACTTTTATGTTTTTCTTACTTTAGTCTCGTTAATTTTAACTTAATATATCCTATATCTATATTAAATGATTTCTTAGTTTTATTACAAAAATAGATAAATTATATTTATTTTTTTATAAAATTTAATTTAAGTATATTTATATTTATTTATTTTTAAAAAATATATATTTACTTTCTTCAATTTTAAAAATAAAATAATGTATGTATGTTTAAAATAAAAAATAATGAATATATATTTATAAAAATAAAAAATACGTGCATATAATTATATTAAATTTTAAAAAAAATATTTCATAAAAAAAAAGGAAATGCACAAAGTAAAAATTAATGATAAAGTTTACAAGTAGATTAAGAGAAGAATTTTGTAGATATCATATTTTTATTTAGAGTTTGAAGTAAATGATTGAAACAAATTTACATCTATGATATCTTTTTTTCCTCCAACATAATCAATAGCACACAAAGAACTTTAATATTTGTGGACCAAAGATTTGTTCGGCATGTATTTTTTCCAAAAATGAAATAAGATTTATTTCAACGTGAAATCTTTCTGTCGGTTCCATTGATTGGTTCCAAGATTGATATGAGGAGAGAGTTTCAAAATTTTAATCCAAAACCAATTCTCTTTGTCGGCATTCCCTTTTTTGATAGTGGTCTGCATTTCATAATTCATCTGGTCCCAGAGGGCATCTGCTTTGTCCTCTTCTTTTGTTTTTCTTTCATCATTTTTTTTAATTTGCAGAAATATATATTTATTTTTGTTATTTTTATGAAAAAATTAATATAAAAGAATGTTAATGCATAAAAAAATAACATATTTTTTAAAATAGAAAAAAATGACTGTGATAAAATAAATTGAGTGTAATTTTTTCTTAAAAAAACTATATGCCTAAGAGGATATCTATTATATATTACATATAAAATTGATTTATTCTTGGGTATATATACTCTTTAATTTCTATTAATATTTATATCATATAAAAATATTTAAAAATTTAAATACAATTTTTATGGATGAAATTGTCACTTTTTTTATTATATACTTAGTACATATAAAACTTATGCACAACTATATTTGTGAAAAAAAAATTATGGACATGTTAATTTGAAAGTGTTTTCAGATGTTTTTATTTTATAATTTTTTAAAAATATTTTTTAAAATAAAAAAATAAAAAACTTATTTGGATGTAAATTTTAAAAATAAGTTAAGAAATTATATTATTTATTTTAATTTAGATGTAATGTTTACAAACTAATTCAAAATTTCCTAAAATAAAGAAATGCACTTGGTAAAAAGATTATATTTAAGTTAAAATGTGAAAGCTTATTATATTTTGATATACTTATTGTAATATCAAGCCAATAAAAATGTATTACGTATACAAATTCACTTAAATGTCAACAAGTGTAAATAAGAAATTAATTAAGAATTTTAATACTAACTCAGGCATTGGGGATTGGGCAGATTGGTCAATTTCCCTTAAATAGACGAAATGACTGAGCAGCAGACACATTTGCTGCAGGAAGAACACGAGGTTCTCGTTTTAACCCGTGATATAGTTTGACATTTCCATTATCGTCGTTTGCTTGCCATTGATGAATAGAAAACGTAACAGAATTCTGTGAAGATCAGAGTACGGGTGGCAATGAGTCGACCATAGGCAGATATAATATCCACACCTATATTCCTTAGAAAATTTTTCATTCATATTCTGTTTTATATCTGTAAATATTATAGCAGGTGCAAGCACAGATTTATATATGTAGATATATCTATTAAAAATTTAAAAATTTTTTAAATTTTTTATATTGAAAAGGAAATAGAATAATTTATGTTTTAATCTTTATTGACTTTCTACCGATTTTAAATAAATCCTTCTTAAAAAATAAAAAATTTTGTTTTAATTCTAACAAAATTAAAGATTTTCACTTTAGTAACATTTTTTTTGCTAGTGTTTAATAAAAAAATAAAAAATTTTATTTAAAGAAGTATGGGTATAGATATTTTCTCATATTTGTACCCATATACGTATATATTATGGATATAATTTTTATATCCATATCCGATAATGAATATTTTTTCTCATATTTATACCCGCCAATTATGAACGAATATTCACATATAAACGATTACGCAGGTAAAGTTGCTATCCATAATTTAGAGTGTAAATCTTGCCTAACTTTATTTTAGGGATAATGTCATACATGTATAGATCTAATAAGTTATCATAAAAATTTAACATAAAATCATTTTTGTATCTAGAATTTTATAACTTTTCAAAAAAGTTATAAATTTGTGAAGGATTTATAATATATACAAAAAGTTATAATTTTGTTAGTGCTGCTAGTGATACAATGATATATGATGTTATTATTAAATTTTTTTTTATTGTCTTGGATTTAAATTTAGATAAATGACTTGTTAATCATACTATTATAAAAAAAAGTTATAACTTAATCATTTAAAATTATACAAAAAAATTAAAAGATTTTTCTATTTTGTATATAAGTTACACATTTTAATGAAAAAAAAACTATAAAAATACATATTTTTGACTAATTTAGCAGTTCCTCCACAGAAATTTCTCTATCTTCACTCATATATACTAATGCGTTACTTCTCTCTGTGTGTACATTCGACATATACATTTTTTTTTTCTGAAATTCTTTTACAGAATTAATCTATCGTAAATATAAAGAGAGAGATAGACAACAATACTTAATAAAATTTACTGAGACAAATAAAATTTACATTTAATAATATTTATTTCCCTCCTCTTACCAACGATAAACAAGATCCATACCAAAATTTGTGGTTGTGTTATCTATCATTCAGTTTTGGCTGACTATTTTGATGTCTCTCTTGCTGAGAGGTTGCAAATGCTCAATTTTTTTGCAAGTAGGAAATGGCAAAACAAGAGAGCCTTCCAAGAGCAATACAGATGTGGCAACAAAACACCGAAGGAACTTTGCAGTCGACACATTAGTTAGCAGCACATTAAAATTACTTACTTTTGTAATTTATCGTACTCTTTTTTTAAAGTATAAAAAATTAAAATTTAATTCATTTAAAATTTAAAAAATTAAATAAATTTAAATAATTTTATGCATGAATTTATTTTTATATAAGTCAAATTCTAATTTTTTTCTTTTATCATTTCAAATGAATATTAAAGGAAAAACTTATAACTAAAATATTATTTTAGCCATTATAAATGTAAATTTTTTTAATTTAGGCTTTATTTAATTTTATTCTCAATTAAGCCAATAACAGATTTAATTTTCTTCAATTAAGTTATTCTTTATATATTTCAAATTCTATTAACTAAATTAATGACGTGGAAGTACAAAATTCAATTTGTCATCCTCTAATATTTGTATGGATACTAAATATAACATATATAAAAGTAAATATCTAAATAAATTAAAATAACATTGTATTAAATTATAAAAGGTTTAATTATATATTTCGTCATTATAATTTGCTTCAATTTATGATTTTATCCTTATACTTTACATGTTTGTAATCATATCCTTATAATTTATATTCATTTATAATTAATTCCTTACCCTTATCTATTTAGGGATTTTTGTTAAAATTTATCCTACATGACAAACAGTTGCTTATGTGTGCTATTTAAGATTGGTGTAGCATTGTAGAAGCACTAAAATATCAAAATGACATGGCAAAGCACATGGGACTTGCAAATGACAAAAATTTCCCTTTATGCCCTAGTCCATAAGCACCAAAATTTTCCCTATTGTCATCTTAAGCGAAAGTGGCTTTTGTACGCAAAGAAAATTGTTTCAGTGTGTGAAGAATCCTTTTTTAGAGGGTAACAAAAATACAATGGAATCAAATTCAAGAAAGGTAACTGAACAATGGATTAAAAGTAAGTTTATTGATATTTCATAGCTTTTATAGTAAACTATGGTGTAGATTTGTGGCTTTTTTTTCCTTAAATTGTGTTACCTTGCAAACCAACAGAGGTTGATAATCTTTCATTATGCGAAAATTGTGACTCACTGGAAAAATAACCTTTCAATTGCCCATGTTACTCATTTGTTCAGTTCCCACCCCTTTTATTAATGTCTTTCACGTTTGTGCAACCATCGATCTTCATGGCTTATGTCAATTTGACATAGATTCTCTATACAAATTACATATTTAAAGTGCCTTAGAATCCTGATTACCAAAATGTCTCACAAAGATGATGGGGTTTATTTTTTCTTTAATTATTCATTTAGTCAAGTTTGAATTGGTTTATGTATTATAATAATGACGAATGGTTTGAGTTGATTTCACAGTCATTTAATCCCATTTTATTTAAGTACAATATGAATATCATTAATTACTTTTCATGAATTGATTAAGTAGCACTATTGTTTCTTTCTATAGTTTGTTTGGATAAATATCATCACTTTATCTCATTCTATTTTATTATAATTATTTATTTTTTGTTTATTGATATATTTTTATTATTTTTTTGCATATGTAGCACCATGTGCACCATGGTTTAATGTCAAACTTTGTCATGGAGGCAAGTTTGTAAAAAATAAAGATACCGGATACATTGGTGGTAGGAGGACCATGATTAACAAGTGTACACTAGAGGAGTGGTTACTTTAAGAAATTATTTCTATACTAAAAAGTTTTGGTTCTAAAGGAATTGTGAAATTTTTTTATAAACAAGCATAGTTACAATCAAATTGTGGACTTTGCGAAGTTTGAAATGATCAAGAATGAATGACCATTCGGGAGATTGCTATGAGTTTGTGTTAAGGAGGTAGAGATGTATATTACACATGGTTGCAATCAAGGAGATGGTGTGTTAGTAACATTATCAAATCATTCAAATGAAGTTAAAGGTGGTGCTAGACAACATTTTAGTCAAGTGAATATGGGAGAGATGAATGATGTGGATGTTAACACAGAGCATTCCATATTTGAGGGTGGTGATGAGTTGTTTGCTAGTCTTCCACTTGAATATGATGTGAATGGAAAACAATTGGATGCAAGTAATGATAAGGGGAAAGAAGTGGAACATAGTGGATAGTGAAGAAGATAGTGATAATGACAACATGAGATCTATAAGATTTAGTGATAGTGAAGAGGATGATGATGACTGCTTTAGCAAGTATATTGACAAAGATATGGAAGACAACTTGATGAAAAAGCTTGCAGTAGATAGTGGTTCCATATCAAACACAAGTGTGACATTCAATGCCAAAGAGGTGGGAGACATTAACAGTGACTATGAATCTGAAGGGTTGCAAACAGATGATGGTGAATCAGACAATGAAGATGGAAAGAAAAATGGTATGTTATATGTAAAATACAACTCCAAGGAAATGTATAGAAGTTTTCAATTAAATTAGGAATGGAGTTTACATCCATTGAAGAATTTAAAGGGGTATGCAAGGAGTGGTCTTTATTAGATGGGTATGGCATATGGTTTGAGAAAAATGATTTAGTAAGGTGTAAAGCAAAAGGCAGGGAGGGTTGTGCATGGAGAGCATTAGTCAGTAAGGTTAGGGGATCAATGACTTGTAGGATGAAAAGATTATATAATAAACATAACTTTGGATTGACATTCAACAGCAATATGGTTTCATCCAAATGGGTTACAAGTAAGTTAGTGGAAGAAATGAAGACATATGGGAACATTAAACTATATGAGGTAATTAATTTCATTAGGAAGAATTATATGGCTGAAATTTTTATTACTAAGGGATACTAGGCAAGAAGGTTAGCTAAAGAGCAATTATAGGGAATCTATACAAATCAATACAAAAGACTTTGGGATTATTGTCAAGAGGTAAGAAGAGCCAATCTTAGGACAACATTTGAACTTATGATAGAAAGACTAATACTAACAATTTCACCTAGATTTGTGAGGTTGTATATGTGTTTAAATATTGTGAAACTAGTTTTATAAATGCATACAAACCAATAATTGGGATTGATGGATGCTTCCTTAAGAGCCTATTTGGAGGTTTGTTATTAGTTGTAATGGCCAAAGATCCAAATGACTAGTATTTTCCTATTGCTATAACTGTAGTGGAGAGTGAAACCAAAAACTCATGGATTTGGTTCATAAAGTTATTGCTTGATGATGTTGGTCACATTACAAATAGGGGTTTAGTTTTTATTTCTGATCAATAAAAGATATCATCCTATTTTTTCTTTATTTAATTAATTTATTTATTTTTACATATTTAACCCTTACTCACTTCAATTTTTAGGGATTGGTACGTACATTTAAGGAGTTAGGATTGTAAGAACTGGAGCATCATTATTGTGTGAGGCATATATATTCTAATGTGAACAGAAAATATGGTGGTGGAATTGTCTTAAGGGATCTTATACTTACAGCAGCAAAGGCCTCATATTATCATGAGTGGGAAAGAAAAATGGCTAAGTTAAATCATGTGTCATCAGAGGCACATAACTATTTGATGGAACACAAACCCAAAATGCAGGCAAGGTCCCATTTTAGTATCTATGTTAAGTGTGACATTATCATGAACAATATATCAAATTAATTTAATGGTAGAATACTAGAAGCCAGGGACCTTCCTATTATCTCTATGTTTGAATTGATTAGAGGGTACTTAATGGAGAAGTTTGCAAAGAATAGGTTAATGGGACAAAAATATATAGGTAAGGGAAAAATTTGCCCTAAATCAAGGAAGAGATTGGATAAGCAAATTCAAGAAGTTGGCAAATAGGTGCAAAGATGGGCAAGAAATGGGAAGTTTGAAGTAACTAGATAGGTAGGAACTAAGAAGTACACAGTGGACTTATAGGAAAGGATTTGCACTTGTAGGTTTTGGGGACTCACTGGACTGTCATGTCAACATGCATATAGTTGTATTTTCTTCAAGAAAAGAAGATCCACAAGATTATGTATTTCATTGCTACAAAATTAAATCTTATTTGGCATGTTATAGCCTAATCTTGAATCCTGTAAATGGAGACAACATGTGGATAGTGACTAATGCAAGGTTGATCCTCTTTCTTTTTTATAAAAAACCTGGAAGGCTTAGGACATTGAGAAGGAGAGAGCCATATGAGAACTCAAAGAAGACAAATCTAAACAAGCTCAAGAGGGTAGGAACTAACTTGAGGTTCTCCAATTGCAATTGTTATGGACATAACAAAAGAATATGCACTTAACCCCTTTAACCCTCATCAGTAAGGGGCATGGGTTATGGATCTCAAGCCTCATCAAGAAGGGATAAAGGCAGATCTATAAATGATAGGGGTAGAGGTAGATATACTACATCCCAGGTTCAAAACTTATCTCAGTTTTCATCATCAACATCTTAGGTTGCATTAGTAATATCTTACCTTGCACCAGTAGTATCTCCACCAACTGTAGTGTTTCAGTCTACACCAATAGCATATCAACCCACATTAGCAACACCTCAACCTATATCTACTAATACTGGAGCATTTCAACTTGTGCTATCTATTGCAACTTCAAAGGGAAGAGGTTGAGGAAAAGGAATAACCATGGGGCTAATTAGAGCAACATTCAACTAGAAAGGAAATTTATATGTCACGAGATAGTAACTCTAAGTTGTAGCACAATGTAGCTATGTGCAATACAGTTAGGAGCCAGTCAATACAACTTAACCATCTAAAAGCAACCACTGATGGGATGTGAAATTTTTTTTTTGGGATTTTGTTAGTTTGTGGGACCATGGATATCCTATTTACTTTTGTCAATGTCTATGCATCTTATAGGTTGGATAGTGTCATCTTGCCTTTTACTACCTTTATTGCTTTTCTAATTTGCCACAATATGCAAAAATGTATCGATTGGGTTGATTATCTTGTTATTATATCTTGAATTAGATTAATTATTATCCTATTAATATTCACTTGTTAATGTGAATTGGTTTGTTAAACTCCTATTTGTACTAAACATATTTAAATTTGATCACAAATTGGTTGCCTCTACCTTTACAAGTTTAAAGAATAGTTTAAAGATGTGCTAAAAGTTTCCTAAACATTTTGCAAAAGCTCAAAGAAAATTTTCTTTTTCATAACAAGCTTTTAGAATGTTTCAAATATGTGGTTCTTGTTTAACTTCATCCTTAAACTTTCACATCAACGTCCATCATATATCTTGCTATGCAAAAGTACTTTTTTTACATATGGCAATTATGGGGTATGGCAGTAACATAATGTTAGTAGAATGCTATGACTACAATTTTGTTACAAACTAGCTTTAATAGAAAACTTACTGTGCTTGATAACTATTTTAAAACTCCTAAGTAGATTTCTTATCATATCTTTGTGTTTCTATGTATTAGTATTATCTTGATTTTCTAATGTTGATAAGGTGTTTAAGTCACTTGTTGCTAGGAAGGCGATGACAATGTGATAGGCATGTTACACTTGATGGCTTCCTAAGTAGGTATAGTTTTGTTAAGAACCACAAACCCATCACTTTAAGCTTTTAACTCCAAGATAAGTGTTTGAAGAACAGGTGAAAATATAGAAAAATAAAGAAAGAGTGTATGAAGAAAAATAAGGTGGGAGTGAAAAGAAAGAGGGGAAAAAAGAGTAGAGAGGAAAACTAAGGCAAAACAAGAGAAAATTGAGTGTGTTTGCTAAGGCTAGTGATGTGAGATATGTATTTCTTGTTGGTAGGCCTATGTTTGTACTCTTGTGCAAAGAATCCTATGTGAACACTAACCATGATAATATGATGTTACTTAGTGCCATTGAACCTGTTTTGTCAGAATTTGAGGAAGTGTTTCCCAAGGAGGTTCCCACAGCTTGCCACCAATAAGAAGAACAGAACATTAAATTGACCTCACTTATGGAGTTTCCATACCTAATTGGCTAGCATATAAGGCCAATCCTTAAGAGCCCAAGTAAATTCAAAGACAAGTGAAAGAGTTTATGACATAGGGGCATATTAGAGAAATCATGAGTCTATGTATAGTTCCTGTGCTATTGGTGCCTAAAAAGGACAGATCTTGGAGCATGTATGTTGATTGCCACCCAATAAACAAAATCATTGTAAAGTACAGGCAACTTATTCCTAGGCTAGATGACATGCTTGATGGATTTCATGGTTCTTATGTATTTTCTAAGATTGATTTGGAACATGGGCATTATCAAATTTGCATGAGATTAGGGGATAAATGGAAAACTGCTTTTAAAATAAAACATAGATTGTATAAATGGTTGGTCATGCTTTTTGCTTTGACAAATACCCCTAGCATTTTTATAAGATTAATGAACCATATCTTGTGTGCTTTTATTTGTAGATTTGTGGTTGTGTATTTTGATGATATTATTGTTTATAGTAAGAGTGAAAATGAACATGTTAAGTACTTAAGGTGTGTGTTGCAAGCTTTGAAAGATGAACAATTGTATGCTAACTTTGAAAAGTATTCATTTTGCTTGGAAAAGATTATATTTTTGGGTTATGTGATGAGTGGCTAAGAGATAGAAATGGATGAGAAGAAGGTGAAAATAATTAGGGAATGGCCTACAACTAAGATTGTGAGTGAGGTGAGGAGTTTCCATGGGTTGGCTAGCTTTTATATAAGATTTGTGAGGGATTTTAGCACTCTAGTTGCACTTTTAACTAAATTGGTGAGAAAGAATGTTAGGTTCAAATTGGAAGGTGAGCAATAGAAGTCCTTTGAGTTGCTTAAAGAGAGGTTAAGTTTTGCACATTTACTTGTTTCACCTAATTTTTCTAAAGTATTTAAGATTGAATGTGATGCTTCTAAACTTAGCATTGGAGTTGTTTTGACGTAGAAGAAGTGTCTAATCACCTATTTCAGTGAGAAACTAAATGGAACACCTTTCAATTACCCTACATATGATAAGAAGCTTTATACCTTGGTTCGGGCTTTGGAGACATGGCGACATTACTTATGGACTAAAGAGTTTGTCATTCACACCGATCATAAGTCTTTGAAGCACTTGAAGGAACAAGGGAAGCTGAATTAAAGACATGCCAAATGGATGGAGTTCATTGAGACATTCCTATATATCATCCAATACAAGTAAGATAAAGAAAATGTAGTAGCTGATGCACTATCTCATAGGTATACCCTTATTTCTACCTTGTATACTAAGTTGTTAGGTTTTGAGCACATTAAGGAATGGTATGTGACTAATCATGATTTTACTGGTATGTATGATGCTTATGAGAAAGTGGCATTTAATAAATTTTTTAGGCATGGGGGTTTTTCTTAAAGAAAATAAACTATGTGCCTAAGAGTTCTGTGAGAAATTTGTTTGCGAGAGAAGCCTATGGGGGTGGTTTAATAGGTCATTTTGGTATTGTAAAGACTTTGGCTATCTTGCATTATCATTTTTTTTTGGCCTGGCATGAAACATGATGTTGAAAAGCTTTATGGTAATTGCATAACATGTAAAAAAGCTAAGGCTAGAGTCATACCACATGATTTTTACACTTTTCTTCCCATTCCTAATAAATTTTGGATGGATATTTCTATAGATTTTCTATCAAGTTTGCCTAGGTCTAAAAAGGGAGGGATTTTATTTTTGTTGTTGCTGATAGATTCTCTAATATGGCTTATTTCATTACATGTTATAAAACTGACGATATGACTTACATTGCTGATTTTTTCTTTAGAGAAATAGTAAGATTGCATGGAATGCCAAAGAGCATTGTGTCTGATAGGGATGTTAAGTTCTTAAGCTACTTTTGGAAAGTCTTATGGGCTTAATTAGGGACTAGGTTGTTGTTTTTAACCATTTGTCATCCATAAATTGAAAGCTAAATTGAGATAGTAAATAGGACTTTAACTACTTTGTTGAAATCTATCATTTAAAAGAATTTCGAAAAATTGAGAAGATTGCTTGTCTCAAGTTGAATTTATGTATAATAGGAGTATCCATTCTGCTACTCACTTTTCTCCCTTTAAGATTGTTTATGATTTTAATTCACTAACTCCTTTGGATTTGTTGCCATTGCCAGTTAAAGAGCGTGGTAGCTTAGATCGAAAAAAGAAAGTGGAATTGGTTCAAAAATTTCATGAGCAAGTAAGAAAGAATATTGAGAAGAGGATGGAATAATATGTTCAACAAGCTAACAAAGGGTGAAAAAAACTTGTTTTCAAGTCAGGAGATTGGGTTTGGTTGCACATGAGAAAGGAGAGATTTCCAACCTACAAAAGAACTAAGTTACATCCAAGAGGAGATTGACCATTTCAAGCGGTGGCTAGGTTCAATGATAATGCTTACAAATAAGACCTCCCTGGTGATTATAATGTTAGTGCTTCTTTTTAATATTTCTAATCTTTCTTCTTTTATTGCAAGTCTTAAATATTCAAGGTCGAATCCTTTCAAAGAGAAGGGGAATAATGGAAACTCAAGAGATTACTGAAGGGCGTTTTTACATTCCAGATGTACCTATCACAAAGGCTAAGACTAAGAGGATCGACTAGGCTATCCATGACTTATGTTAAAACATTTGGAGAAAATATGAGGAGGATGGCTTATGAAAGTCAAAGATCATATGCATTGAAGACATATCATCAAGTGGTGTCACCTAAGCATCTTTGGGCTAGCATGACATCTTGCATAGGGTTGATTGGGCGTTATATGGGCCATTTCTTTTAGATGCCACTTATAGGGCTAATTGGATCCATTTTTATTGTTTTGTTTTTAGGTCTTTTTGTAATGGTTTAGGCTTTTATTTTGTGTTGGTTATCTGATTGTATTTTAGGCTTATTTATCTTATGAGTTTAGCCTATTTAGTTTAGTGGTAGCTATTTGGGAAGACTTATTTCCCACATTGGCAGATTTTAGGGGGATAAGAATAGACATCTTCTTGAGAAAGTTTCTTCTCTTAGAGTTCTTGAATGAACTTGAGACTTATTAAAGGGATTTCTCTTTATAGCATCAAATTCATCAATTATCACTCCCTTTCTTCTCTATTCTAGAGTATGGCTTAAATATCCTTCTTTTTCTTTATTTGTGAGGTTGAATTTGGAATGATCCATGATACTATCTTGCAAAGATCACATCAACTTTTTCTATCTTTGTGTGGCTACATTTGGAACAATCCATAGTACTATCTTGTGAAGATCACATCATATAGCTTAATTGGCAACTTGTTGACATAGATGCCCACTAAATTGGTGTTTTGTTGAGTACAAAGTAGGAGCATGAGCAGGTTAAAGGTTAGCTTCTTAAACCAGTGGTTCCACCAACAGTTCATCAATTTATTCTAATTTTTTTAAACGATTAGGACAATAGTGGTTATTACTATAAATCGAAGTAGGTTGGCAAACCACTTTGTGTTAGCTATAGGTTAACTCACGCAAGTTAACATTACTTAGGTTAATTTAACAATAATCACTACAAGAAAAATAGCATTTTCCAACGAAATATTCCAACGGATTTCAAATTGTTGAAATATTCCAACGGACATTCCAACGGATTCTAATCCATTGGAATATTCCAATGGATATTCCAATGGATAAGTGTTTCGTTGGAATAGTCCGTAGGAAATTCCGTTGGAAAGGAAAAACTCTTCGTTTTTAAATTTTTTTTTTCAAAAAAAAAAGTTATTCCAGCAGATATTTCAATGGATTATTCCATTGGAATGTAAAATGCACCGTTTTAACTTTTGTTGATTTCCAATGGACACTTTCATTGGAATGTCCATTGGAATTTTTGAAAATCATATTTCATCGTCTCCTGTTCCTTTTCTACAAAATTGCATTTCTCCTCTCTTGTCTTCCCCGGCCTGTGTCTTTTTCTTTCTCTCTCTTTGTTTTAAATTGAAGCCGAATTTGCACCGCGCTGCTTGTCTCTTAACTTGGAGATCATAGCCAAGGTGAGTGGAACGCTTAATCTACGTATGTTTTTATATGATGTATGTCTTTATGTCTCTATACACAATCAATTAGGTACAATGTTTATATGATGTATGTCTTTATAGCTGGATTTTGCAAGAGTTTATGTTATGCTACTGACTGCTTTGGACATGACTGCTTCAAGGAACTTCACATAAACATAACCCTTGGGTTGGTCAAACTTGTCACTGCAAATGGTAACTTTGTTTATTGTTCCGCATGATTGGAAGTGCTGCTGCACTTCCTCAGGTGTACATGAATAGTCTACCTGTAGAAATATAAATTCCAACAGATTCAATGTTAGGGGAAAAAACCAGGTAAGCTAAATATTATTTCAGTTGATGACCAAAATAGTTTGAGTCTTCATTAACAGCTATTATGGAAATACAAAATCAACAGCTGTGCTAGACGATAAGTGTCATACAAGACTAGTCTTCCTTTTTACCTTTAACTTCTTCCCTTTATTCTATCCATTTTTCCTTTTTCTTTCTTTTTCAACTAGATTTTTCTTTCTTTTAGTAAGCTAGATGAAAGGTAAGTAAATAAGTATCAAATAAAGGTTTCTTCTTAATCCCAAGGAAGAGAGAGGGAAAGTTGAGGACCCCTTACCATGAGAAAATGATGCCTGCATATTTCTTGAGCAGTAAGCACTGCCCAATAGCATCCTTTTGCTTTCCAGTCAATACGGCAGATATCCATGGATAGTCCTTAAAGAATGTTCTCTTCACACCAGTTTGACTTTGGGTTCCCATCTCCAACTGAGTCCACTTTTTTGGCCATTCCATGCTAAAAGAGGCAATGCATACTAAATTACTAATTACAACCTCTCATCCAACAAAATTCGCTTATTTATCCTTAAAACATAGATGGCTGCGTTTTTTTATCTCCTCTTCATATTTTTCACAAAACCATGAATATCACTTTTCTCAACAACTAGCTTTTTTAGCAGTCCCATCTCTCTTCTATCACTAGGTGATTTTTGTGTTGTATGTTCTATTTTTCACTCTTTTTGTTAATTTTGATATTACCAATATACTTTTTTCTCATCCAACTACATGACCTATCATATCCT
>JANHAO010013292.1:0-15920 GCA_026873985.1 Saraca asoca
AAGAGTAATAACTTTTAAACTTTTCTTATTTCTAATTTGGCCCATCATAAAATTAGAAATAAGACTTTTGGGATCTACACATTATGAAATCCATACTAAATGAGACGTCATTAATCTCAATAACTTAATTCATATGTTGACACCAAAATTCGGTCAACGAGTTAAGATCAGTATTACCCCTGACTGCAAGTAAAATATGGCAGAAAACAGTGGAAGAAGGTAGTAAAGAAGAAGAAGAAACAATAACACCAAGAGTTTATCGTGATTTGGCTAAAGTTAGTTTGACTCCTATGTCCACGTTGATATTTTATTATGTATTGGAGGGATTGGTTTTATAGAATATGAATACAACAACAGAGGTTTCTTTGGATAAATAGTGCTCACTCTCAATATTAGTAGAGTTTTTGCATGTATCTGTGTTCTCTCTCTTATATGGTGACCTCCCTTATCTATTTATAGAAAGGGGGAGGGTTACAAGTATAATTTCATAAACAACAAAATGATTACATCCACCATTCCGGACATTTAATGTTTGGCACCGGATAATTAATGCTGGGCAAATCATTGTCGGATTTCCAGGGAGCTAATGTGTAAGTTTGGAGGCTAAGTTATCAGTAGGAAACATGTGCCTTAGGTTGCTGATTGGGTTCCATACAAGTATACGTTGCTAGTGGGCGAGCTAGAAGTTCAGCGTACTGATGACTCTAGCTGATCTCGTCATCTGTACCTGGTTGTTCCTCCGAAGGTCGTGGACTCCTCGCTGAGGGGTCAGAAGTCTCTTCAGTGAGTTGCACCCTTTCGTTTGTGATGTTGCGGGATGCTTCCAGCTCATATCCGACAATCGAGGGTCCTCGCTCAGTGACCTCAAACTCCAGCTTGGACCTCCACCGGTCTAAGTGGGCTTCCAATTGGACCTTGACCAACCCAAAACATGCTTCTATGAAGTTTAGCCTTGCTAGCCATATTCCTAGTCCTTTTTTGAGTTGCTCTATGTTTAGGGAGTCAGAAAATGATCCACCAGCTGAGGAAGGCTATAAACAAGAGCAGCCGAGCCCATTCGCTTCATCTATTGGGAGTTTGCCTCCTGAGAAATGGTTCTCTTTCCCTTTGTGGGGTTGTTAGCTTTTTGATTTTGCTTTATCTTTGTATATCAGTTCTTCTGATGTAAATCTGCCTCATTGAAGAAGGTCTTTTAGTATAACTTTGAGCATCATGTTTCTACCCTTTGTCTTTTTAAGTTCGTACATGGACAGTTTAATTAGTTGCTGCGGACAACGTGATTTGCCCCTGTAAAATTAAAATTCAACAATCGTTGTGCAAAGTATTTAATGGGATAATTAGCTTTCGTCATAAAAGATTTAAGCCAATCAGCATTAATCAATAAAATCTCATTTAAATGATATGTGCCACATCACCAATCGGGCATGCTGACTCACACAAGAATTCTATGTATGGCTAATGCATTACTTGGACGCGAGGTCTTGAGCTCGTCCGTGCAAGAATTTTATGCCGAGCTAGCACATTACTTGGACATGGCTCGTGCAAGAATTCTACATATGATTAATGCATTACTTGGATGCGAGGTCTTTATTTCAGCCTCAACCTGCGCAAGAATTCTACATATGGTTAACACATTACTTGGACGCAAGGTCTGTCTGTGCAAGAATTCTGTGCGGGGCTGGCACATTACTTGGACGCAGCTTGCACAAGAATTTTATGTGTGGCTAATGAATTACTTGGATGCAAGATCTATCCGCACAAGAATTTTGTGTGGAGCTAGCACATTACTTAGACAAGGCTCGTGCAAGAATTTTACGTATGGCTAACACATTATTTGGACGCAAGATCATTATTTTGCCCCGACCTGCACAAGAATTCTATGTGTGGCTAACAAATTACTTGGACACAAGGTCTATCCACGCAAGTATTCTATGCAGGGCAAGCACATTATTTGGATGCAACTTGAGCAAGAATTCTATGTGTGGCTAACACATTACTTGGATATGAGATCATTATTTTGCCCTAACTTGCACAAGAATTTTACATGTGGCTAATGCATTACTTGGAAGCAAGGTTTGTTTGTGTAAGAATTCTATGCGAGGCTGGCACATTACTTGGACGTGGCTCACACAAGAATTCTATGTATGGCTAACGTATTAGTTGGATGCGAGATGATTATTTCACCCCCGACTTGCGCAAGAATTCTATGTATGGTTAACGCATTACTTGGACGCAAGGTCTATCCGTGCAAGAATTCTATACGGGGCTAGCACATTACTTGGATGCAGCTCGTGCAAGAATTCTACATGTGGCTAACACATTACTTGGATGCGAGATCAAGTTTGCCATCATGCCCCAATCCACAGTGACATTGCAACCTACGATCTTAACGAGCCATTTGGTTCCCTTGTTTGTTTCACACGTGTGACTTTTCGTTTCCCAACAGCAGCTGGTAATTATTATTTTTCAGCTTTTGGCACACATACACTAAATCATCATTTATTAGCTGCTATTTTCTCTGGACCGTTGGATCATGGGTAACTGTCACTCCTTTTGATCCAACGGTAGGGTTGTGATTTTCTTTTAAGCAGAGAGTGTTTTCCTTCTCCTTTTCACTTTGCCATTTGAAAACTTTTGGATTTCTGGTGTTCTTTGCCTACTGATTTCCCCAGCCACCATTATAGCTTTTTCGCCAATGGTTTCCATTGTCATCTACTTGCTCTTCTAGCCATCACCTGAACTTTCCAGACTTTTCTTCTCTAAAAATCACAGTACGCTCCCTCTAACTCTGCATCTTGTGTATTTTTCTTCCTTTATAGAAAATTAGAGGCTCAACCTTGTCTGATTAGGAAATTGTTTATGCTGGTGGATAGATATGGTTCTGTTGACGTTGGATTTTGGTTATGCTCCAAACTCCGGCCAATGGGGCATTCTTTAGGATCTCGAACCTATTTCTTGTTAGTAGATGAAAAGAGTGACTAAAAATGCAGTGGGATGGATGGAAGAGCAGGAAGAAAACACCAGATTTAACGTGGTTCGGCCAAATCCAGATCTTCCTGGACCCTACGTCAACGGTATGTATGATATATTAGCAGGATTACAAATGGTTTCTACTCTCTAGTTTTACATAGTTTTTGTACATATGCGATTGTTCTCTCTCACTTTTTTTCTTGTTCATCTCTCTTTTCTATCTACCGGATCTCCCGTCTTATAGAAGGAAGAAGGAGACATGCATTAATTACAAGCTACAGTGGTGTTTATATAAAGTAATAAGTAGAAAAGACACTTGTAGGCTACAATCCAACTGCTGCAATACATAGGCTGCAGAGGTGGGGCCCTCTCGTCAGTTGTAGACTTTAGGTTACAGCCGTTGCGCGGTACTGCTTCTACCATGCGGAGAATCTTATGCCTCTGTGCTGGGGTCTGGGATTCAGACTTGAGATGTTGGCATAGTGACGAGGAAGCGAGCTTAGTGCTACTATAAAGAGGGCAGCGAGCTCTCGCAATGGGGGTTCGATCATATTTGACAAGTGTCCTACCGGGCCATCAGCCAGCGAAGTACGATTCGCTGAGGAGAGGTTCATTGATGTGCTTCTAACGACTTGATGACCTCTTTCCTTTGGTGATTCCAAGTTGCCTTGCCTTGGGTCAATTTCTGTACATAACATCAGCCCCTTAACTCTCAGCTTGTACAACGAGCTAGGAGTTTGAGACCTTTCAGATTTCAATCGATCACAATTGGAATCGTTGTTTCCTTTCCCCATGTTTCATTTTCATCGAAGCGAATCCGATAATTATGACCACACTAAGCTAAGTCCTTTCCGAGGCCATTAATGCATATGGTTGGGGGAGATGAATCTGGACTCATTAGTGAACTGTTTCTTGCTCTATTTAAGGGAGAGACTATCTTCTGACCTTATCGCTCAAAACAAATTATGGAATACCCTAATAAACCACCATTGAAATTTTGGCCCTTTCTAGAGGTATGTATGGTCTGCTACATATGTGATTCAGAAGAATTGTTTTCTCCAGTAATGTGAAAGGATCTTATATGGATCCCAAATTATGTCCTCCCAGCTCTGCCGTGAGGCAATTGTTCAGCCGACCAAGCTCCTGAAGCTTCCTGGTTAGGTTTCTTTAGGAGGTGCAGGTGGTCGAGGGTAGACGGGATGTAACACTATCACCGATTATGCTTTGGAAGGAAAAATGAGCGGCGTGTTGTTCTCAAAACACGGCCATCCATGGCTGGCTTCTTTTCCCCTTCTCTTTTCTTTTGCTTTCTTTTCTTTTTCTTTTAGTGGGAGCTTCTTTTGCTCCTCAACTAGCTTGTACTCTAGGATTCTCCAATGTATTTCACCTTGTTTTGTACTCAGAGCTTTCTGATGTAAATATACCTCATTGAGGTCCTTTAATGAATAAAATTGCCTTCTGGTATTTTTTGCTTGTTGTTTTTACTTTTTGGTATGCATATTGTTTGATTGATCTGAGTAGCTTATATGTACCTGAAAAATAGAGTGGGAGATGCGCATACCTGGTTATAAGTGAGTTGTGACTTAGTTAGGTTCGCATAAGAGTGGCGAAACAATCAGTGAACGATCTCGTGCTCGGATGTGCATGAAAGCTACAATTTAATTAGGTTCGCATGAGAGCTGTGAAACAATTAGTGAGCGATCTTGTGCTCGGATGTGCATGAAAGTAGTAATTTAATCAGGTTCGCATGAGAGCTGTGAAACAATTAGTGAGGGGTGACCGATCTTGTGGTCGGGGCGATCTTGTGCCCAAGAGTTTATTTTGGAGCATCTCTACACCTCAGCGAGCCCTCAGCTCAACTGGTGAGTTATTTTTGAGCCTCTTCACACCTCAGCGAGGCCTCAACTCAACTGGTGAGTTATTTTCGTCAATTCTTCTCCATATTAAGCTTCGGGGGGCCTTTATTAAATAATAGATTAGAGCGCTCGGCCTCTCGTAAGACTCATAACAGGTCGATAACGTGCAGACGATGGGTGTTGCTATCACAACAAAAGAAAATTTAACATTAGTAAATGCATTCAAAAATGCTTATACAATTCATGGATAAATATAAAAGTCTAAAAGATTGTCCTGATAGTAGGGGACCACTCTCGCTCAGCGCTTCGCTGATAGGATCCATGCTGCTACCTGGAAGGCTGCACAACATAACCGTGCAAGTGTCCTCTCTTAATGAGGTCTTCGATGGCATCTCGCAATGCCCAACATTCTGAGGTGACGTGTCCGAACTCGTTGTGGTATGCACAAAATTTTCCTCGATTGACTCTAGACTTGCCGGGAGTCTTCAGGGGCGGAGGCTTTCCGAAGTCCTCCTTGTCCCTCTCCATTGTGAAGATCTTGTCTTGACCATCTGACAAGATACTATAGGTGTTGTGACGAGCCTGGAACGAGGGCTTTTCATCCTTGCCCTTTTTCATGGATTGAAACTCGGGGTTGTCATTCCCACTTCCGCGGTTGTTTCTTTTCTTGTTCGGGGCTGAACTGCCCGTTTCAATTTTTCATTGACCAAAAGTTTCGTGCCACCTAATTTGCTTTGTTACCCGTTCATAGAATTCTCCTAGACTGCCCACTGGGGACTTATACAGGCTCTTAAATAACTTTCTGTCCCTACGGAGTCCTACCAAAATGGCAGCCAGAGCAGCCTCATCTGATGGTTTCTCTACATTATTGGCTTCGCACCTGAAATGAGCGAGATAATCTTTCAATGCCTCCTGCTTGCCTTGGAAGACTGTGGTGAGGTGGCATAAGGGCGCGAGTCACTTTCTTAGTTCTTGATATTGATCAACAAATTTTTTCATGCACTCATCCCAACTGCTACTGCTACAAGCTGGAAGACTCTTGAACCACGCTCGAGGGATTTCGCCTAGGGTAGCGGGGAAGACACGACATCTAATGAGGAGCTACAAGCTTGGAGATCTATCTAGATGTTGAACAGGTCCAGATGGTTACACGGGTCGCTGTCCCCGTCATACAATGGGATCATTGGAACTTTAAGTTTACTCGACAGGGGTTCCTCCATGATCTCTCCAGATATAGGGGTTTGCTCCCCAAAGCACCTTTGGTTATTTTGGGCGTGAGGGTACTACTCCAGACACTTAACTCTTTGAAGGAGGCCTCCCACCATGTTTCCAAAGCCCCCCAATCCTTGGCTAGGGACCTGGTGGCTCGATCCATCATCCTGACCATACAGATGGTGATTCAAGACATGCTCTCGATTGATTTTGCCAGAATGTTCAACCTCGGGCATGGCGAGTTCAGTCTGCACTTGTACATTCTGGGCTTGTGCTCGTACCAGTAAATTGACTGTTTTAGTCAATTCCCCCATCATATGCTTGAGTCTTTCTTGACGCTGGAGCCAGGTTTGCGATTCTACGACACTGTTAGCAGTGAGAGCTAGTTGCGCCAAACTGGCTGGAAAGAGGCCAGTGGCTGCTCTAATTACAAGAGCAGTGGATGAGTCCATTGTTGAAACATGGTCATCTGGGGTTTGGCATCGTACGCTCCAGGCCCTAGTAACTCTTCCTTTGGCCATCACAATGAGAAGTCAATCAGAACAGGCGAGATCCCCATAGACGACACTAAAATGTTGACGTTGGATTTTGGTTATGCTCCAAACTCCAGCCAACGGGGCATTCTTTGGGATCTCGAACCTGTTTCTTGTTAGCAGATGAAAAGATTGACTAAAAATGAAGTGGGATGGACGGAAGAGCAGGAAGAAAACACCAGATTTAATGTGGTTCAGCCAAATCTAGATCTTGCTGGACCCTACGTCCACAGTATGTATGATATATTAGCAGGATTACAAATGGTTTATGCTCTCTAGTTTTACAAAGTTTTTGTACATATGCGATTGTTCTCTCTCATTTTTTTTCTTATTCATCTCTCTTTTCTATCTACCAGATCTCCCCTCTTATAGAAGAAAGAAGGAAACATGCATTAATTACAAGCTTCAGTAGTGTTTACATCAAGTAATAAGTAGAAAAGATAGTTGTAGGCTACAATCCGACTGCTGCAGTACATAGGCTACGGAGGTGGGGCCCTCTCGTCAGTTGTAGACTTTAGGTTGTAGCCGTCGTGCGGTATTGCTTCTGCCATGCAGAGAATCTTGTGCCTCTGCATTGGGGTCTGGGATTCAGACTTGAGACATTGGCGTAGTGACGAGGAAGCGAGTTTAGTGCTACTGCAAAGAGGGTAGTGAGCTCTCGCAATGGGGTCAATCATATTTGACAAGTGTCCTACCGGGCCATCAGCCTGCGAAGTACGGTTCGCTGAGAAGGAGCTCGCTGAAGAGAGGTTCGTTGATGTGCTTCTGGCGATCTGATGACCTCTTTCCTTTGGTGATTCCAAGTCTGCTGCCTTGCCTTGGGCCGATTTCTGTACACAATAGGTTCGGATGTTTAGTCTTTGTTTGAAATGGAGTAGTTGGGTTACTGGTATGCCCTAGGATTCCTGGTACACATTTATGTATTTTGAGATTTTATTGCCTATCTGGAGTGTCTCCTCCATTTTACAGAATTTAGTTAGTTAGTGTGGTGGCATTGGGTATGCATGGCCTACAAAATAGGGGGTCATTAGTCCTAGTTTTTAGTATGGTTTGCTCTTAGCCAGCTTATTAGTCTTTTTTTTTTCTTTGTGTAGATACGAGCGGGTCATGCATGCCACCATAACTTGATTAGGAGTGTGAATGATGAACCAGATTCACCTCAAGACGCGAGGAATGTTTACAAGCTGAAGGTGTAACAACAAGTGGAAGGGAGGTCACCTCAAACCCAGGTGCTCGTTCATGATGCATCGAGGGTCGAAGGATGATTTCAGGTGAACGCCCCAACCGTCACGCATTTAAACATCATAAATCCATTGCATAAGTTCGCGATGTTACTTCTGTCATCGAGTCAAATTAGATCCCAAAGGGGTGTAGCGTTATGGTCCTTGCTCCAGATGACTACGCCGCTCATCTTTCTCGAGGCTTCATAGCCATTAGCATCCTGTATCTCACCGCAGGATTAAGATTCCCCATTCATCCTTTTATTATTGATTTTTTAAATAAAATAAAGCTTATCCCATTTTAGGTAACACCTAACTCGTATACTTCGTTGATTTCATTGACCCTTATTCACAATGGCCTTCCTCCACCGTCACCTGAAACCCTCTGATATGTGTATGACCTTAGGTGTGTGAACTTTGAGGATGGGCTTCATTACCTTTCGGCAAGGTGGACGACTTACAAGGAAATCCTCCTACAGGGGGATGCGAAGGGGAAGTCTAATACGGGATGTTACAAGTTTCGCTAGTTTTATATTCCATGCTCTTCACTGAGATATCTTAAAAATTTTGATTTCGTTCTTGTTCGGGGTAGGTGGGCTAAGAATGGATGAATTTGTTTACTTCTTTAATATCTATCCTGGATTATGACTTGTTGTTATGAATTCTGACCTCTTATTCAATTTTGTAGATGGAACCAGTAGATAGCCAATGCTCGAGGTCAATGAGTTGGGGGTTCTAGATTGGTTCACTTCATTTGAGGATCTTCAAAATGACTTCAAGTTCGACGAGGGCATTCTCTGCTTCCATATACTTGCCCCTCCGATAAACACCATTATGACCAGGGAGATAGGGATTCGTCAGCTGATGAAGGTTAGGCCAGCAAAGTTCGATCACTATGATAAAATTATGGACTTGATCCTTAGAAAACCTCCCTCAAATAGTGAAGACAATGCTCTTGTGGCCCGTGATGTCATCTCAACCTAAGTTGCTACGAGTCAGGCCCCAGTCCCTAGCGCGAGTCCTGCTCCCAAAGCCCGAGCGACCACTAAGGCTGAAGCGATTTTAGTTGTTGTAGAGCAACCAATTGCTGCTATCGAGGTCTCTCTACCAGATCCAATTTCCTCACCATGTTCTAAAAAGGTGGAGGCAACCAGTACTACTAGTCCTTCTAGTCCCTCCGACCTTCCTCAAAAGAAGTGGAGGATTGTCAAAGGGAAAAGGAAGGTGACCCCTTAAAACCTATTAGGAGTCAACCTTACAAAGCCGTTGGCTGAGCCCGGCTCTAAAATAGAGAGGTATGCTCGGACACTTATTGAGAACTTTGGAATGATTTTAGGTAATGATGGCAAGGTCAATGCACTGGAGAGTGAGGAGCTCTCCCTTGGGAGGCTAGTGGGAGATGTGGCTCAATAGGGTTTAACGATAAGCGCTTTTTTTTGCCTCAACCATTTTGTCTATTATTAAGTCTAACCTTGCTACCTGTTCTCACAGAATGTACTATCGTTGATGAAGATTGTCACGACATGCAAGGAGCGGGACAGAGAGAAATCAGCTCTCATGGATGAGTTAGGGGCCCGACGAGCTAAGGGGCGGGAACTTGGGGAAAAAGTAAAGGAGTTGGAGACTACGTTATCTCGTGAAATGAAGCGTCATAAGGATATTCAGGTGGGCTTCAGTCTCGCCACCAGCAACCTTAACAAAGCTAGGATAGAGCTCGACGAAGCACAATCGCAATAGCGAGAGATGAACAGGGTGGCCAATACTACTGAAGGGAAGATAAGAGCTACAGATCAGTGGGCCAAGGCCTCTACTGAAGAGGCAGCGATGCTAAAGAGAGAGCTGCAGCTTGTTAAAGAGAAAGCAGCAAAGGTTGAAGCTGAAATGTCCTCCCGTGTGGCAGAGACAATTACTAATACGAGGAGGACAACTCTTGCTTCATTCTTTTATACCGTGTGGGAAAAATACCCTGAGCTAGACTACTCCTTTTTGGTCCCCAAGCCATCGAGATGGTAGAAGGATGGAAACCTCGAGCTGCAAGGAAGGGTTTTGGTATCGAAGTCAGTGTCCCTTCTACTGGAGTCATGGTCCAGGGAGAGGGTAGCTCCCAAGCTACTGACGTTATTCCTGTGCATGGTGTTCTCAACTTTCCAGCTCTTACGTTGAAGGCTCAACCCCTAGGGCCCTGTCCTCCTAGAACAAGAATTGTATAACTTGACTTTTTGGTGCTCCTGGCACATGTAATGAACTTCATGAACAACTTGTATAGTTTTATTGCAATGAAGCCAAACTCTTTTTATCCTTATTGTTTTCGCACTTGAATGCTTGAATCTCATTCATTCATGATCGGATATGAATTTGAAATGTTAACTCTCGTTGCATCGTACAACATATAACTTAGCATAAAAAATCTCTAATCTTATTCCAAAGAATTCAAAGAATTACATTCGTATTTACAATGAATCAATTATAAGGTATCGAGACACTTATTGGTAGTAACAACAGAGGTGCTCAGCATTCCAACCATGGGGGAATTCTACTCCATTCATATCAGCCAGATGGTAGGCTCTATCACTCACGATCCTTTTGATAATGTACGAACCTTCCCAATTTGGTCCCAACATCCCCTCACTGGATTTGCGGGCTCCAAGGAGGACCAGGTGGAGGATGAGGTCACTTGGTTTAAACTTTCAAGTTTGCACTCTGCGGTTGTAATACCTCGCTATCCATTGCTGATGGGCTACAATCCTGAGGCTAGCTCTTTCTCTCGCTTCCTCCAAGAGGTCTAGGTTTGTAACAAGCAACTGGTTATTATCTTCCAGGTCAAAAGTGACTCTTCACTGTGTAGTGACCTCGAGTTCTGCGGGGATCATTGCCTCACACTCGTATACCATTGAGAAGGGGGTTTCCCCCATGGAGCTACAAGGTATGGTCCTATAGGCCCATAATACTGATTACAACTCATCTACCCAGGCTCCCTTTCTAGCCTCTAACTTGGTCTTCAAGATCTTTTTAATGATCTTGTTGATGGCTTCTACCTACCCGTTAGCTTGTGGGTGGTCTGCGGCTGTGAAGCTCTTAACAATCTTGAGGTCATCATAGAACTTGATTAATTGCTTGCTAGTGAATTGAGGCCCATTATCGGTGACGATTTGTTGAGGGACCCTGAATCTGCAAATGATATTGTTCCATATAAACTTTTCGACCTCAGAGGACGAGATTTTAGCAAGTTCCTTTGCTTCCACCCATTTGGTGAAATAGTCTATAACTACTATTGTGTATTTACAATTTCCCCATGCCTTGGGAAGTGGTCCAATCAGGTCTAGTCCCCAAATTGCAATGGCCATGGACTTGTCATCTGTTTCAGATAAGTTGGTGGGGCTCGCAGCACCTTCGCGAACCTTTGGCACTTGTCACACCTCTTGAAGAGGTTAATAGTGTCCTGCTTCATTGTTAGCCAGTAAAATCCCTGTCCGAGGACCTTTTGTGCTAAGGACAGCCCCCAGCATAGTTTTTGCAATGCCTTGCATGAATCTCCTCTAAGATGGTACTACAATCTTCACCATCTATGCATCTTAAAAATGGGGTTGTGAACCCTCTCTTATAGAGCATGTTATCGTGGATGCAGTATCTGGCTGCTTAAGCTCGCAAACATAGTGCCTCAAGTCTATCATTTGGTAACCTTTCATTCTGCAGGTAATCCAAGATCAGATTCATCCAGGAGTTGGGCACTTTGGCAATTTCCATGACAATGTCTTGATATTCAATACTTGGGGATGGAAGGACCTCTACCGAAATTGCTCCTGTGAGGTCAAGATCGTCAAGGGTAGACAAACGAGCCAAAGCATCAACGTGCACATTCTGGGCTAGTGGGATTTGAGTGATCTCGAATTGTTGAAAGGAGCCTAGCATCTCTTAGACCTTTTAGAGATATCCCATCATTTTTTGCCCTTGAGCTTGGTATTCACCCTTTATTTAACAAACAATTAATTATGAGTTGCTAAAGATCTTTATTTTCTTAGCATGAACCTCTCTGGCTAGTCATAAGCCCACCAATAAGGCTTCATATTTAGCTTCATTATTTATAGTCCGAAAGCCAAACCTTAAGGTATTGAAGACCTTATGCCCTTCTGGATTAATAAAGAGCATTTCTGCTTCGGCCTTCTGATCACCAGATAACCCATCAATGAATAGTTCCCACCAAAGGGCCTCAAGGACTTCTACCTCATTTTGTAAGGCGCTTGTGAATTCAGCAATGAAATTGGCCAGTGCCTGCCCCTTAATAGTTGTCTTGGGCTTATACTCAATGTTGAATTGTGCGAGCTCTATTGCCTATTTAAGTAGTCATTCTAAGGCATTTGTCTTTTGCAGAACTTATCTTAGTAGGTATTGAGCTGTGGGCCTGGAAATAGGGTCGAAGCTTCCTTGAGACGATGACCAGGTAATAGACAAGCTTCTTCATAGGCAAATATCTTATTTCTACATCCAGCAGTCTTAGTAGATGGGGAGTTGAATTCCTCCCCCTTCTCGTATTAGTGTCGTGCTCAAGACATGCTGGGATACATCTAAGTATACGGTTAATCTTTTACCATATTTCAGCTTAGAAAGGATAGGTGCTTGCCCGAGATACTTCTTAAGTTCCTGGAATGTGACCTGGCATTCGGGGGTCCATTTGAACCTCTTTGCTCTCTTGAGGACATCGAAGAAGGGAACACACTTGTCCGTTGCCTTAAAGAAGAATCTGCTAAGCATAGCAATCCGACCATTTAGGCTTTGGACATCTTTTGGTCCTGTTGGAGAACACATGTCGAGCAATGCCTTGATTTTCTTCGGGTTCGCTTCGGTCCCTCTGTTGTTAACTACAAAATCGAGGAATTTGCTTGAGGCTACTCCAAAGGCACACTTGTGTGGATTCAACTTCATTCGGTACCTTCTCAAGGTTTCGAACATTTCGTCAAGATCACAGACGTGATCAACGAGCTGCCTGGATTTCACCAGTATGTCGTCTACATATACCTCTATGGTTTTCCAATTTGTTCCTAGAACATCATGTTCACCAATCACTGATAGGTTGCCTTCGCATTCTTAAGTCTGAAGGGCATCACTTTGTAACAATACAGCCCATGATCGGTGATGAACGAGGTATGCTCTTCATCTTGTGTAGCCATCGGAATCTGATTATACTCTAAGTAGGCGTCCATAAAGCTAAGCAATTCGTGTTCTGCTGTCTTATCCACTAGTTGATTTATCCTCGGCAAAGGGAAACTGTCTTTAAGGCATGCCCTGTTGGGGTCTGTGAAGTCAATACACATTCTCCACTTCCCGTTCTTCTTCTTAACGAGTACAGAATTAGCCACCCAAGTGGGGTATCGTGCCTCACGAATGAAGTTATTCGCTAGAAGCTTGTCCACCTCTTCCTTAAGAGCCGCATAGCATTCAGTGGTCATTGGTCTCCTCTTCTGGCAAACTGGCTTGACCTGGGGGTCAATGTTTAATTTATGTGAAATTATATTTGGATTGATGCCCTCCATATCTTCATGGTTCCAGGCAAAAATGTCCATGTTTTCCCTGAGAAAACTCATCAACTGTGCCTTCATATCAGATGGCAGGCATTTCCCCAGCTTGAGGCATCTCTGCTTGTCGACCTCACTCACTTGTACATCTTCCAGTTCCTCCACTAGTCTAGTGGCTCGCCCAGTGTCCACCTCTCGAGGGTCGAGGTCATAACTGACCCCTTTATCGCTTGTCACTTAGGGCTCTTCCCCAGACACAATATTTACTTTCTTCCCCTGGACCCCGAGTTTGAGTGCCTCTTCATAGCAAAGTCGGGCTACTTCTTGCTCCCCACACATGCATCCAATTCCACTTAGGGTCAGGGATGGTTAACATCCTAGTTGATGTTATCATGTTGAAATCATTTATGGTAGGTCATCCCAACACTACATTATAAGCCGAAGGACAATCTAGGATTAGAAAATCTGCCATAACGGTTGCTTGCTTATCGTGATCTCCCGGAGTAAGTAGGAGTTTAATTCATCCCACTGAGAGTATTCCGTCTCCTGTGAAACCATAGAGGGGCTTAGGTGATGGGTCCAGCTGACTTGTGCTCATGCCCATCTGATCAAAGCACCCTTTGTACATTACATTTATGGAACTCCTAGTGTCCACCATGATTCTTCTCACTTCGACATTATCAATTTTTGCCCGTATGACTATCACATCATTGTGAGGGTAATAGACCCCCTGCACGTCCTTCTCCATGAAGGAAATGCTGTCTGAAGTTATCCTGGCCTTCTTGGCAAGCCTTTCATGCTCAATGTGACTCATCAGAACCTGCCACTTGCACATAACGATCACGCGATCGATTTGAGGCACCTACAATATGAGGTCCACCGTGTATGGTAAAGATGGTCTTTATGGATGGCATTTCCTCATGCTCAGGAGTTTGGTGGCGTTGTGATGCAGATGGCTGTGGATACAGGGGTCGCTGCCCTTGGAATCTCACCACGTAGTCTCTCAGGTGACCTCTTTTGATGAGGTCTTTAATGGCATCTTTCAACGGCCAGCAGTCTGATCTGTTATGTTCGATCTCACTGTGGCAGGCACAGAATTTATTACAGTTCCTCTTTTCAATGGGGGTCTTCATTAGCCTGGGTCTGTTGAAGTCTTTGTTATCTCTCTCTATCATATAGATCCTGTCTGGTACATTCGACAAGATAGTGTAGGTATCATAGCGATGTTGATATTGAAATTGTTCGCTTCATGCCTTCTTCACGGTTTTACCTCTAGAACCCCCCTTTTGGATATCCTTGCTACTCTCGCCTCCATTTCTTTTCCTACCTTGGTGGGAGGTACTGGTTTCTTCTTTCTTGTTTGGCTTCTTCGTGCTGAAGGTTTCTTTCCATTGAATCTCCTTGGTGGCTCACTTATAAAATTCACCCAGGCTCTTGACAGGAGACTTATATATGTCCTTATATAATTTTCAATCCTTTCGAAGTCTCGTTGAAATCATTGTGAGGATACTCTCGTCAGACGGATTGTCCACATTACTGACCTCTTGTCAGAACCTAGTGATGTAGTCTTTGAGTGATTCATCTTTTTGTTGAAAGACTGTGGCCAATTGACAGGAGAGAGTGAGCTGTCTCTTCAGCGCTTTATATTGATTGAGGAACTTTGTTTGGCATTCCACCTAACTCCTTATACTGTGAGCTGGAAGGCTTTTAAACCACGTCTATGATACTTCTCCAAATGTGGCTGGGAAAACTCGACATTTTACCAATGGGTTGGAGGTCTGTAGGTCCATCTGGATGTTGAAAGCATCCAGGTGGCTGTAAGGGTCACTATCCCTATTATAGAGGGGGATGTTCGGGATCTTGATCTACAGGGAAGAAGCTCTGCCTCGATTTGGCAAGAGAGTGGAGTTCTCTCCTCGTGTGACTCCTAGCTCCCATGGGATGCAGAGTTTTTCTCTAATTGTTCCATCCTCTGGAGCAACTCTTCAACCATCGGGTCTCAAGACTTTGACCATTGACTGGAGGTCTTTCGACTCCTTTCTTCTCACTTACTATGAGAATGTCGGTCTGACATTCTGTGCTTATTGTCGCACTTGTGATTAGACAAGTTGTGATCTATCTCTTGCTCGTTGTCGGTCTCATGCGAGCTTTTGCTCTTATGCGAGCTCAGGAAAAGGGACAAGATCCAAAACATCATTGTCTTTCATAGACTTAATCTCTTCATTCATGGTATCAATCCACTTTTAAGAGTTAGAACTTTGCATGGCTTAATGGAAGTTGATTAGATCATCTTCCATCACTCCAATATCAGACTCATGTTCTTGAAGAAAAACAATTAAGTCATCTGGAATTGCATTTCTTCTCTCTATAGTGGATCTCCTTAATGGCATTTGCTCTTGATTTTCTTGAGGTTGTTGAGTTTGCTCTTCAGGAGTAATATCTTGATTTTGAATAGGGAGTTCATCAATACTGTCTTGTTATGGATTTGTTATTTGAGCAGTGTTAAAAATAGAAGCCTGATCATTGTTAATAACAACTATAGGAAAAGAAACAAATTCCTCTTCAAAGACAATATCTCTTACCTTATCTCCCCTCTCAAACTCAATATCCTCAAAAAAT
>JANHAO010013293.1:0-15925 GCA_026873985.1 Saraca asoca
AAAATTTAACAAGACTTTCTATTAATAATATATAATTAATTGATATTATATTAATTCAATTATTTATTCAATTAATTTAGATAAATCAGAAAATATAATCCTTTATACACACACATTATAGATTGATGAAAGAACATTAGTAGAAGATCATTTGCAGAACATCGATCAAATGACAGTTCCCATGGCAATTGCAAGGTAGATTCCCTCCATGACTCGCCTTGGTATGAAAGTTATAGTAACGGTTAATCGGGATAATATATCAAATAGTATATTTTTTAAAAAAGTGTAAAAGGGTCAACATTGAGCTTGAAAACATTTACAAAATGGTAAATTGAGACTTGTGAGTTGAAAGTCATCTTCAGAGCTAAGAGCTAAGAGCTAACAGTTAGATCTGAGAGCTACAAGCTAATTGAGGTCTGGGAATTAGAGCTCATCTTTAAAGCTCAGAGTTAGATGTGAGAGTGTGAGAGTTGGGAGCTAAGTGAGACTTATACATATATAATAATATTTATTAAAATTCTAGCAAGACTTTCTATTAATAATTTATAATTAATTGAAATTATATTATTTCAATTATTAATTTAATTAATTTAGATAAATCAGACACTATAATCCTCCATATACACACATTATAAATTCATGGAAAAACATCATTCCACACGTATTTAAAAATTTTACAATTTCTTCTCAACTGTAACTCTTCTTTAGAGCTGAGAACTGAGAATTAGACCTGACAACTACGAGCTTTAGCTCACACCTCCTGGTTCCCGACTCCTATTCATAACTAAAGGATTTATTAATTATCAATTATTTCTTTATAAATTTGAGATTCACTTCCTAAGTCATTATGTATTAATTTTGGTAATAGATTAAAATAAATCATGTACATAAATAATATACATCATTCAAATATTTTTTTTATTATTGTAAACGTTTAATTTATCATATGTATAAAATAATTATAAAATTTTATTTTATTATTATGATATATTTTATGAAGTTATCATAAAACCTGTGTATAGCACGGGACAAAAAACTAGTTTAATAATATTATAAGTGATGGTATCATTCAGCGCCTTCAAATATAAAAATTTGTTGAAAACATTTTAACACAATTCAACTTTTCATATTTATATTTTATACAAAAATTTTATTGGGACATTCTTTTATCCATAATCATTTATGAATTGATTGTACTAACCAATGTTCTATATGAGAGTGATATAATTTTTTTTTTTTGGGTAAATTACACTTGCCTCTCATAAAATTTAATATAATTATACTTATATTTTTTATATTTTTAAATATATATTTATTTTTAAAAAAAATAAAAGAAGTAAATGTATATTTATATTTAGGAAAAGGAAAATGAATGTATATGAAAAAAATAATATATTTAAAAAAATATTATAAATATAATTATATTAAATCTAAAAAACATGAAAATAATTTATTATTACAGTAAATGCATTACGGTGTTAATAGCCTTCATCATATTGACACGTACATGTCCACACATAAAAGCGGAAAATACATGAGTCGGAGAAAAGAAAAAGAAACAAGGAAAGGTACCGATCGCAAGTAGTAAAAATGATTGAATCTTGCTTCCAATTTTTATGGCCATCAATCATAATCCAAATCCAACTATTTCTTTCGTTGGCCAGACATATGATGGCGAAAAGTTAACTTATAATTTTAAGTTAACGAGTAAGATTCTAATTGTGAGGTCATTTCTAAGCAAAGCAAGTCTAAAAGATGGGTCTGTTTCAACTAAACCAACTACCATTAAGCATTAGGAAAGAAAAAAATGCAATGGAAGAAAAGGTAAAGATTGCCAATGCAGCTGATATCCTTCATATGAAAGAGTACAAGCAAAGAATACAGAAGGGAATTGATTTTCAGAGTGACCCCATCAACCGGCTAGGGTCTATGGCTTTACGGCACAAGCACAAGGCAACTTTTTTAAATAATAAAAAAAAATTATTGTGGTCCTCTTTATAATGAAGGTTGTGACTATGACGAGAAGTTAGCCACCAGCGGTGAACCCCCGCTTTGATCCATACAAGTGGCTCACATGCGACTGACCATCTTCTGAGCTTGGGTTTGTGGGTTCCAATCCTAAAGTTAGATCTAATATTTGGATGGCAAGAGCAGTGCATATTTCAAGTTTCAACTCCACATGTTCTCTTTATTCAGATTTTGGCGAGCTTGAATAACGCTAAAGCTTGTGGGTCTCTAACGTAGAATCTCCTTGATTCCTTTTGCAATATTCCTCTTGTTCCTTTCAATAATACTCTAATCTAATACTTTGACAATGTGAATGGTAATTTGGCAATTTTGGCTGAGTAATGATATATTATATACACACATTAATCCTTCACAGAGTCTTCATAAGTTCCCTATAATTTATAAACTGCTAGATAATTTTGCAAAACTTAAACTTGTTGTTATGAATAAACTCATATGTGAGGGTTGTATGTATATATATGATTAATTATGGGAGATATGTTGCATTACTTTTGTTGCCACGTGAACAGCAAGGAAAGGATTGGGAGAAGACACATGAGGCAAATTGCCTTGAGGATAATAGCCCAATGGGCTGATTCTTAAGAAAGATTTACCACTATTGGGCCGATTCATCTCGCACAGAAAAGATTGTTCAATGAACACTGTTTGTTGGTGCGTTTGTTATTTCCAACATGGATAGGTGGCTTTCCCGCATAATTTGCACAAAGTCCTTTATCCGAAGGAGGTGGGCAAAAACAAATAAGCTCAGAGGGGAAATATGGTGGTAGCCACTATATCCGCTACCAAGCCAGCAAGCACAGTTCTTGCTTCTTTATCATCTATGCACAACTTTGGTATTCTCTTATTTACTATTGAAAGTGTTGTGGGTATAAACTTTCAGTATGAGCAATTGATTTTGCTTTCTGCCTTTATATAACCATTAAAGTATATTTTCAGGAAATGGTTTCTGTGATACTGTAAGAAAACCAAGAGTAATTAAAATGTCTCTAGGAAGCAATATAGGAAGCCCGGAAATGAGTCTTCAAGGTGGTGAACGGCTTTACCTTGGGTTGGACTTTGGGACATCTGGTGCAAGGTTCGCCCTCATTAACAAGGGTGGGGCAATTCAAGCTGAGGCAAAGAAGGAGTATCCGCTGTACTTGGTACCATTTTCACCTTTTGTTTTCATTTGAACTTTTTTTAAATCTTATGGAGCATTGTTAGTTAGAGCACGATGATAATTCATGTTTTCAAGACGGAGTTTTTCAATTTTATATAATGGGCATTACAAATTGATGTCTAATGTGCTTCAAATTACACTGAAAGAGAAGAATTGAGTAAATAATTGTATATTATGTGATACTCTTTTTTGCCAAGGTACACTGAGAATCTTGTTTCTGTTGTCTAGAAAGAGTGGAGAAGAAACACATGATTGGGTACGCTCATGGAAAGAGACACTGTTTTTGTTGCTTGAAGCCATTCCACTTGATCTGCGCAAACAAATTGTGTCCATTTCACTTGATGGGACTTCTGCAACTACTATAATTGTAGATAGGTGAATAAGTAGCAATTTGTTGCCTCTCTTTGTAAATTTTCCTCTATGATTATGTTCACACTGCATCTGAAGTAGGTATGTGAATACGGTGTTGCAGCAACACGGGAGAGCCATTATTGAGACCTTTCCTTTACAATGAGAGCTGTCCTGATGCCCTACAAAGAGTAAAATCTATTGCTCCTCCTAATCATACAGTCTGCTCCGGGTCCTCTACTTTGTGTAAGCTCGTCTCATGGTGGAATCATGCCCGTTCAAACCAAAAATCTGCGTTGTTGTTGCACCAAGCAGACTGGCTTCTGTGGCTTCTTCATGGAAAGCTAGGAGTTTCAGACTATAATAATGCTCTGAAGGTATCAATCAGCAGGTTCTTGCATCAAGTGTTTGCTCACAGCTGCCGCAGCTTGGCAATGGTGAAAATATTAATTTGGACAACTTTAACCTATCTCTAATGTTTTGCAGGTTGGGTATGATCCTGAAGTGGATTCTTATCCATCATGGCTAGTTAGTGAGCCATATTCTCACGTTTTACCTTCAGTTGTTGCTCCAGGGACTCCAATTGGTTATTTAAAGGAGGACATAAGAACTAAATTTGGTGTGTTTTTTTTTCTTTAATCACATATATACTAGGAACACTGTAGGTATTGTATTCTGTTGAGATAATATTTCACGGAATAAAAAAACCAAGAAGAAGAAAACTTTAATGTTGATTCAGTTTCCTATTAAATTGCTTAATGCTTATGACCTGATTCTTCTTCTTGCGGTTCTTACCTGTTAATGCTTATTCTATCTACTCTTCAAATTTGATTTGTGCAATCTTATCTATCAACTGGTGCTGGTCCAGCTTGGTGCCCTGGCCAAACCAAACTTTTTGTTGCATTTGTCATTCAATGTTTTTACGACAATGAAAAAAATGGCATCAGAATCTTTTTTAGAATCCTGGTATCTTTGATGCTTTGAAATTGAAAATAATATGTATAGTGCATATCCTTTCAGGTTTTCAAAAAGATTGTGTTGTGTGCACTGGAACCACTGACAGTATTGCTGCATTTTTTGCTGCGCGTGCTACTCAAACTGGGCAAGCTGTATGGTTTTTTCTGGAATGATCTTTTTCTTTTTTGTTTCTAATAAGTATTTGCAAACTCTCATATGTTGTGTACTTAATATTATGAAAGGAAATTTAATTTATGGATAGTTCATAATTTAGAGTTGCCTTCTTTTTCCAGAGTTTGTATTTACTTCCTGATCCATAAAAGATTTGGGGCAGGAACTACTTTAACCTTCCAAATTTTTGTTATGGTCTTATTGGCTTTACTATGAATTTGCATTCTACTAATCTGTCGGTTTAGATGTTGCATATAGTGTCTTCCAAGATCTTTTCGCTTTGCATTCAACTATAGCTATTAGCTTTTCGTTACTAATATGTTTTCACATCATATGATTAGGTCACTTCGTTGGGTTCAACACTTGCTGTTAAACTATTGAGTAACACTAGGATTGAGGATTCTCGGTTTGGGGTGTATAGTCATCGCCTTGATGATAAGTGGCTTGTTGGAGGTGCTTCAAATACTGGTGGAGCTGTTCTTAGACAACTGTTCACTGATGATCAACTAGAGAAACTGAGTGAACAGATCAATCCATTGGAAGTATCTACTCTAGACTACTATCCTCTGCCAAAAGTTGGCGAGAGATTTCCAGTAGCAGATCCAGATTTGGCTCCCAGGTGCTTTATCCTTTCTGCTTTCATTAGGAGATAGGAAGGGTAATTCGGACACAAATAGTTTGTACAATACTACAATTCAATAAATTATCATTTTGCTGAAAGAAGCAAATGCTTAGTTTCAACATGTCCCATATATGCAAGTTCATTCTCCTCCAGAGAGCATTGTTTTCAATAAATGCCTACAAATTTTTATCTCCTCTTCATCTCCTAATAGAGTTTTTATCAAAAAAAATTATCAACCAGAGTCTCAATTTTCCTTACCTGCTGCGTGATTGGAAAATTGGATTCCCAAGAATGTTCTAGTTTGACTGGCATTTTGCTTGTTTGTTGAGATTGTATCCATTAATATAATCTTCTTTCCCTATTAATGAGCCTAATTCAGGTAAGAAGAACAAGGAAAATAATGTGTTGAACTTTATAAATACGAAGAGTCTGGTTTTTAAATGGCAGATTATTTTTTTGGGCTGTAACAAAGACAATTTGGTTGTGCAAGCTGAGCGATTTCTTCTGCTTGACTTTCAAAGTATTTCAAGCGCTGCATGGTTCACATGCGACAAACGAGCAAGACTCCATCTTAACTGACTGAAATTCCGTTATTATGCAGGCTACTTCCACGGCCAGAAAATGATGTTGAGTACTTGCATGGAATATTGGAATCCATTGCGCGCATAGAGGTAATCTCTTTTAGTCTGTCTTTCTTTTATCGTTTCCAGCTGGGAAAAGAAAAAGTTGAAATGCACTCATGAACTAAAGCCATTGACTCTTGTTTAATATTTAGGCAAAAGCATATGGCTTATTAAAGGATCTGGCAGCAACCGAGGTTGATGAAGTGTTCACTGCGGGAGGAGGAGCTAAAAATGAGAAGTGGACAAAGATTAGAGAGAGAGTACTTGGTTTGCCTGTAAGCCGTGCCATTCAAACAGAGGCTGCCTATGGAGCTGCATTGTTGGCATTCAAAGGTGCCCAACAAAATGTCGTGTGAGACTGCACAGCTCATTTTCATTGCTATCTTATTGCTCCTTTGTTGACTGTCCATCTCAACTTTGCATTACTATTTGCCTTTCCTTTGAATATATTGTTGTATGGCTTACTTGTCCAATAATGATTTGTTTCCTCCTAGAGTTCATAATTCCTATGTAATGTGATTGATATTATAATTTTTTTTATTATATTGTGTTTATTTCTAAAGAGAAAATCTAATTAAACTAGAATTGTTAATTTGCAATTGCAACTAAATTATTTCAACAGAATTGGTCATGGTCTAATTAAGTGATAAATATTTTCTTTTGTCTTTTAAAATCAATTTTTTTAATTCAAAAGCAATTTGGATGCTGTTTAGGGTTGGCAATGAGTCGAGATGAATTGATTTTAGTCTAGGTTTCATCTTAAATTTTCTTATTTTGTGACTTAGTTCAAATTTGATTCAAATTAAACACACTTGTGGTTTATCTTAGCTCATTAAGTTTAAATTTATTATAACAATTGAGTATTTTGTTCATCATTTAATAGCTTAAAAAAATTTATAAAAATAAATATGCTTAGTATAGAATATATAAAAAAATATATAAATGATAAAAAATAATACTATAATACTATTACTCATGATACAAAAATATTTAATGTAATATAAATGATAGTCTGTCTTAAAATATAAAGTTACATTAAGATCATAGTTTATTTATAAAATAATGAAGTATAATAATAAAAATATATTATGTTTATAATAATTTTTTATTAAATATTATGTTTTAAAATATAATATATATTATAATATTTATTTATTTATAAGTCTATATATCAAGTCACTTCATAATCCAAATGAACTTAATCCCTACTAGCACACGCTTAACACAGTTATAACATAAATTAAATAATTCAATTCATATATTATTCATTTGTCTCATGAGCTCGACTTATCGAATCAAAATTAGAATAAAATTGTGAGTCACTCATGAACTGACCTGACACATTACTAGTCCTAATGTTATTTTTATTTTTCAAAATTTTAATATATATCTCACTAAGGATTTGTCATATAACATTAAAACTTTAACATTGAAATTAAGCAATAAATTCATTAAATACTAAATTTATAATGTTTTGATAGCTTCTTCCTTTAAATACTAAATCTCATTATATAGAGGTAGTTGCTGAATGCTTTTATATGGAAGTTAGTTGCTCAATAATTTGTTTATATATACTCATTTGGTGTGTCCTTATTTTTGCATGAGTAACGCTAGAGAAATTTTTTAAATAATATTTTAGATTCACTTTCTCTTTTATATATTTTGTGAGTTTAAGAATTTTTTAATACTTATCCATAGAGTGACTTTAGAGATATCACTCTTTTCATGTTATAATTTCAGATTATTATCTCACACCGTGGTTTAAATAGTGATAAATAGTGGGCATTATTAAGACTGAATATAGAAATTTTACACTCTGCACACTTCATTCTGGTATAATTCTCCGATATTGTAAGTCTTGCAGTTTAATAACAGGGAAATACGTACAAATAAATATAGTGTGCATTTAACCTGCAAAGTGCAAATATGTAAGGTATCTGGGGACACTAACTTCACTTTTTGCGTTCATAAATAGTGACTATTATTTCTTTTTTTTTTTTTTAAGATTTATAATTTATTTTATTAATAATAAAATTTTAAATATGTTAAATTTTTATATTTTTTTTAATCTTGAAAGGCTTTTGATTGCTTGGTAAAGATTTAAATTAAGCTTAGGATTAATATGACGGCAAAGTTAAGATTTATTTGAATTTAATTCAAATTTTAAATTGATTTTAAGAAATATTTGTCTTAAGGATTTGCATCAAGGTTTTTAGAAAATTTCTTTAAATATATATTTTTTATGTTCTTAAATGATTTAACAAAGTTTTACACTTGGAAAACATACTTTTGATTTGAAATAAATATTTTGAAACTGTTTAGAAATGTTTTTATTCAATTGCTTTCAAAACAACAATTTATATTTAAGACAAATCACAACCCTTTAGATTCCACTTGAGAGCATCGTATTGCAGGCAATTCGGTTTACAATTTTTAAATTATACATGTGAGTTGGATTACATTTTTTTAAAATTGGGGACGTGAGTCGAATTGCTCCTTGCATTCTTCGAGAGTCAACTCACAATTCAAAATTTGTCACATAATTCAACTCGTGAGTCGACTTGATTAGAATAAATTCGATTTGTAGTTTTTAAACTATACATACAAGTCAGATCACACTTTTTTGAAATTAAGGACGTGAGTCAAATTACTCCTTGCATTCTTCGAGAGTCGATTCACAATTCAAAATTTGCCACACACAATTCAGCTCTTGAATCAACTTGACTAAAGTAAATTTTGAAATAACAGTCACTTATTGCTCTTTCTTTACAAATAGCTTATGCTCTTATATCCTTTATGCAAACCCTAAATTCTAAGAAATAAATACTATCCATTTCTTCTGGGCTTAATCCATTTACTCTATTACAACTTGAGTTAAATTTGAGTGAATTTTTACATCTTAAGCCTTAATTTGTAATCTTAACCTTTGAGTTCTTGCTATTCTCTTTTATTTCATCACAAATTTTTTTGGTAAATTTTAGGGCTAGCAAACCCTATGATAGAAAGAGTATGGTATCTCTTATTCTCTTAGCTTTGAGTAAGATATCTTAAAGGGGTTTTGATTGTTGAGGCATGCAATCGTTGTAGAGCCTTCTCCTTATGCGAATTTAAATTTTGACGGACAAATCATAGTGGAACTGAGCTTGTTTCAAGTTTGAAGAGTGGATGTATATCTTAGAGCAGATCTTCAAGGGAGAATCATCATAAAAATCTAAGTTTGAATCTTTTTATCCCTACTTTTTTTATTTTTTTACAATTTATTTTTCTACACTTTATGTAATACCTTAGAAAAAAAAGGTTATTAAGGGACTAAATTGAAAAGTTTTAAATTTCATTGGGGCCAAATTGTAATTTCTAATTTTTCTAGAGGGCCTATTTGAAGTCGGTGAAAAGTTTTGGGGATACACTATAATTTGCCCCATTTCCTTTTTATTATAAAAATTTCCCAGCCCAGTTTCTTCTCCAATATTCCTGAAATTTCCCCTGTGTTTTCCTTCTCGGTCGAAGCTCTCCACCGCTATTTCTTCGTCCGACACAACCACTATCCTGTTGCCGTCGAAGCCTTTTTGGTCAGCGAGAATCCTCCGGTGTCTTCTCTGACACCACTTCCTCCTTGCACACTATTTCTTCCTCCGACCGAAAGCTCCTCTGCAGCTGTAGCTACTCGGCTGTCAGCCGAACTAGTTCCTCCTCAGCCCGATGAGCTCTAGTGAATGCTGGCCACTTCCCTCCTCTTCTTCGACGTCTCTCTCTGACCAGCTCGCGACCAACAGCTTTCTTCTTTCTTCTTCAGCTGGTTCAGCCAGTGGCTTTTTTGTGGCTTATCGGCAAAGCTTTCGTCGGGCATCGAGTTGGCCACTAGTCCTTCAGACTCCGATGAGTATTCTTAGATCATTAGATTTATTTTATAGTAATCATACAGTTAGTTTTTCAAGATATTAAAATTGAAACCCTTAACAATGTAAGTTTGGCCAACAACTCCTATAGGCTCACCAGTGGTATCTCAGATCCGGTCGAACTGGCTACTGACATTTTGGAAGCTAGTGAGTAATCCTAGAACAAAAGATTTATTTTATAGCTTACCTACATCAATTTTCCAAGTAGATTTAGTTTGAACTCCTAGTTTCAAAATTGATAAAAGTTAGAATTTTTCTTGTGGATTCGATCTAGATAAATTCCTTTAGACTGAACAAGCTCACCAATATCCAATTTTTGAAGCTTCAACTGAAAAATCCAAGTTAGCTGATCTAGCTTTCAAGGGTGTCTAAGGTAAGTGGACAATTCTTTTCACTGAAAATCCCATGCATGAATATAATGAAATTTTACTATATGAGATGTTATAATTCCTTTTAAATAATATAATTTTTCTATATATTAATATGATTTCAAAGGTATATTTATATGTTGTGTATGTACATGAAATAGTTTGCTATGTTAAAATTATGCATTTTTATCTTGCTATTTATTATTGAAATTGATGATTTTGCTTTTCTATATGAGAAATGGTTATGGTATTGCTTTAACAGTTTATGTATGTTTTGAAAATATTCCTTACCCGAATAAGGATTCTTATGCTACATGTTATATTCTAAATATTAATTAAAATACTGGATCCACTGAAAAATTTGGGTGGTAATCCTTAAGTACACTTGAAATAGCCAGTGGGGAGTAATAAGGATGGAGAGAGGTATGGAGATATATGTTCTTGAGCATCTAGCAGATGTGTCGGATGGCTTATGATGGGTATTATGATTTGGTTACCATTTTAAATTTATTCTTTGGAAATCCAGCTATATGTTTTACTGTATTGAATTTTAATAAAAGTTTAAAATGTTATTAGCTTTCTCTCTTGTTTATTATTATGCTATTGAATATCATATTTTCAATTACTTGATTATCTTGCTGAATTATGGTTTTTAAATGTATATTGAGATTATGACTACAGATTGGGTAAGCATACTTCATGGCTATACTTACATATATATTTTCGAACATAGTTTTAAATGGAATTTTAGTTGATCATAGGATTGTTTACTCACTGAGTTTCTATGGAAACTCACTCTTTCTTTTCCATATTTTTTAGAGTTCAGGATCCTTCTTTCATTCTTTCATCTAACACTGACATGGGATCTATTCTTGGATCTAGTGGATCATTCTTACAGAGATTAAAGGTATATGAATGGTGAAAACCAATGGCAGTTGGTAGGATTATGTATGCATGCATTGTGTATGATTATTGGATGCCTAGTAGGATGTAAATTATATAGTCTGGGCCACTGTATATTATTATAATATCATACAGGTTGTGGTGGGCATGTAGTCCTATTGTATTGTTGTATAGGCTTTGTGGTTAGGTGTTCGAAAAACAGAGAAAACTCTCTCAAAATTTTGTTAGAATTTAATATTTAAATATTTCATCGTGAATTAACAAAATAATGAGTCATTAGTATGTTGATTGCATTGTAAGGCTTGTAGGGGGTTTCTTGATGGAAGAGGATTCCTGATGGTGACCTTCTACGCTAGTCACGTTCCCTGGATCGGGGCGTGACACTTTATGTTCTTGATATTCATTATTGTTCAAGTTAATGTTGAATAAATAAAATGTTAAGTTTTAGATTGCTAGGATTAGTTTATGAGATTGTTGATCATTTATTTCCAAAGTATTGAAATTGTTTGAAAATTAAAAAGAGGTTTTGAAAAATGATTTTGAAAAGTTATAAATCCTAAAATCAATTCACCCCTCTCATTGAAATCTTTAACTACAATTGGCATCAGAGCTTAGCTCTTATTGTTAAGGTAGAATTAGCTCAAGAGGATCCATTAGGTTTGTACGATTTTAGTATTATTGACGGTGGAATTTGGTAGGCCCAAATCTAGTCAACTTGTAGGTTCAGTATTTCCCCAAACTGCCATTTTGGTTAGATATAAAGGAGTGAGAGATTGAGAGAGAGCAAGAGGAAAAACAAGGGTGAGGAGACACAAAGTTTTTTAGTATGGTTCGGGTAAAGTCTATTCATTGACCCCTACGTCCACGGTAATGTTATTTCTGAAAGTGTGTTTACAAAGTGTGTCCAGGTTCTCGCTTTATCTAAGGATTTTCCCCCTTATTTATAAAGGCAGAGGGGTTACGAATGTAATTTGATAAACTATAAATCTATCTTTTCCACCATGTCAGGTAATAAATGCTAGGTGACTCACTGTTGGTTTTTGGGGGCTAATCTATTGGTTAGAAATATGTGCCTCCGGCTGCTGACTAGACTTTGATGGTCTATACTCAATGCTTGAGGTCCCTAGTTTGACGATCTGAGCTCGCGTTGGGTAACCTCTTGGCTATGCAAGTTGGTCATATTCTTGGGTTTAATTAATGTGCCTTCTGAGAGACGGATAAGATGGCCTGTTTTGACTAGTGAGTTGGGGCTCATTTCTAGCATGCTAGGTTACCGCCTTAGCCTTGTCTTGCTTCCTAAGCTCGCGATTGGTGATATGGTGCATTGGTTGAGCTACTTTAGTTTCTGGACAAGTCAGGCCTTTTTGAGTTAGACTTATTTGTTGGGCCTTTGCCAGCTCGTTTCACAGGTCCCAAAAATATCCATAATATTAGCCCCCCAACTCTCAGTTTGCTTTGTGAACTAGGAGTTATAGTTTGCTTGCAAAGTCTTCACTTATAGTCTGCAGTATTGGTAAGGTCTTCACTTACTGTCTACAGTGTTGTCATTTTAGACTTCTTGTCTTACTGCTTTTGCCCAGACTATGCCTTTAACGTGCATGTTTTATAGTCGTTGGCATGGTAGCCTAGCTTTTTTGCTGAATCATTTGATCAAGGCCAGCTGGATGGTTTCTGGATCCTTTGGTGAAGTCAGACTAGTCTATATAAGGCATGGTAAACCTTTTTTCTTTCCCACAAAATGACCTGATGGGTGCATTAACTAAGCCTCCCATGTTTATGATGATTTAGGTTTTTGATAAAATATTATGAGGTGTGTATGACCTACTGCATAAGATTCCCATGGACAATTCCTCTCTGAAGATTTTAGGAATTTTATCATAACCACCTTATGGTGAAATTGAAGAATCCAGTGCTTTCCCCTCGATTCTTTTATTTCTTTTAGATTCTCAATATGCACTGGGGGTGATACAGCTAAGGAGAAGCTCTTAGATTAGGAGGATGACAAGAAAAAGCTGGAGTAGTTTGCACATTCCCACTTGTAGGATCTAGCTCTTAAAAGCCAATTTCTCCTTCTATGATAGCCGTAGGCTTATTCTGATCTTGTACTTTGAATTTTCTTTTATAAATTTACCTCGTTGAATGAGGCTTTTCATGAATGAAATATTTCTATGATTCTCATGCGTCATGCTGGATGTTCTGTAAGATAATATGTAAGTTGACATAAATTCCTACAAATCACAGCTAAATAAAATGTTAAGTTGAATCATAAGTCAATCATATTAATGTTTCCTAGTTGATAATGAATTTGAGCAACAATGTGCCTCAGTTGATAACGAGAATGAGCACCGAAGTGCCTTAACTGGTAATGAGTTTTTAGATAAGTTGCATGAGAGTTGCATCTTAATCAGATAGGTTACACGGGAGCTGTGCCTTTAAGTATAAGGTCACATGAGAGTTGCGCCTTAATCAGATAGGTTGCATGGGAGCTACGCCCTTAAGTATGAGGTTGTATGAGAGCTGTACCTTAGAATAGTTAGTTGCATGCATGCATTAATATTGTCTACTTTAGAGCATTGATGAGGGTGGCTAAGAGAGTTGCTCCTCGATTTAGCTCATTGCAATTTTTTGACTTCAGAGTGTCAACGAGGGTGACTAAGAAAGTTGCTCCACGGGTAGCTCTTCATGGTCACATGAATGCGCCTTTGGCTAGCAATCTTCTGCTTAGTCAGGTAGTGTATTTTAGCACCTTAATGCCTAGTGAGTCACAAGCGTACGATGCCAGGTAGTAGGTTGTACGAATGCCAAGCAGTAAGTTACGTGCATATGGTGCTAGAGAAAGTTGGTCATATGCAGGCGGTAGTAGGTCGCATGTATACAGTGCTTGAGAAGGTTTGTCATATACAAGCGGTAGTAAGTCACATGCATATAGTGCCTAAGAAAGTTAGTTATATGCATGCATGAGTATAAGTCGTATGCGTATGGTTCCTGAAAAAGTTATTCATATGCATACTGTAATAAGTTGTATGTATACGGTGCCTAAGAAAGTTAGTCATATGCATATGGTGCCTAAGAAAGTTGATCATATGCATATGATAATGTCAGGTAGATCGCACTAATATAGTCTGAAGAGTAGGTCGCATGAGTGCGATAATGTTAGGTAGGTCGCACTAGTGTGGTGTCAAAGAGTAGGTCTCATTAGTGCGGTAATGTTAAATAGGTCACACTAATGCGATGCCAAAGAGTAGGTCACATTAGTGCGGTGCCTAATTGCAAATTGATATTTCTTTAGCTCTAAAGATAAGCCTTCTCTAGATTAGATAGGTGAACTTGCCTCTTGATTAGTGGGGTGAGAGCTTGCTACAGAATTAGCAGCGTGGGCGGATGCCCAGAATTTGGATCTTAGGGGGTTCCAATTCCCTTTTACATTTATTGAGCAATACACCCCGTTTCCCTAGTCTTTCTTGATAATGTATGAACCAAGTCAGATCTTTCTGTTTGTTGGAATCTTATTCAATATAGAGTCAAGAAGATTTCAAGGAAAAAACTCTTTATTAGCTTCTGAGCAACGTTACAAAATCGTAAGACTTTGGTGGCTGATGCTTGCTTTTGCTTGGGACCCTATTATGATTAGTAGGGTCATTGTCTTACAGGTCACATCACATAGTCTTTTAAGCAATCTCTTTTGATCAACTCTTTGATTACATCTTTGAGTGCCTGGCAGTTTGATGCATCATGCTCGACCTCATTATGATAAGCATAAAACTTGTCTGAGTCTTTGTGTTCATAAGGAGTTCTTATGGGTTTGGGTTTCCCGAAATCCTCCTCATGCTTTTCTATTGCATATATCCTATCTGTAAGAAGTTACGCCCCAGCATCCCACATCGACTAAGTCTGGATGGGGAAAGGTCCTTATAAGGGAGGAAAGTCCTCACCTTGGAGAGGCCTTTCAAAATCGTGAGGGGTGTGACCCTAGAGCGGACAATATATGCTGGGACCTTATAGTGGTATCAGAGCGTGTTTGCAAAAGTTGCATCATGATTGGGGGTTCTCACGATGTGATTTGTGACGAAGCACCGGCTCTTACCCCTATATGGCCTGAGGGGTGGGTTGTGTGTGTGGAGACGCACCACGTGAAACACCCGTCTAAGGGACCCTGCAGAGTCACCGCATCTGATGCGTCCAATCTGCAAGTGGTATCAGAGCCTTACATTGGTATTTAGAGGTTTCTGAAGCTTGTATATATGATATGCTTGCTAGATTTGCATATATTTGATATATGGGTCATGCATGGTTGAAGTGGGTTTCGGCCTTCATGGGTTTTGCTAGAAAAAAAATTTAATTTTTGAGCTCCTTTGTTGTTATTTTTGTTGGATCTTGGCTTAGACTAATTTTCAAAGGTTTGGAAGCTTTGATTTGGTTTAAAATTAGGGTTTTTCTTGGGAATTTTGCTTGGAAATTTTCTGCAACTTCCATGGCTGTTTGGAAGCTTTGTTTTGGCTGAAAATGGTGGGGAGAGAGGACAGCAACATGGGCTTCAAAATTGTTATAAAAAATGCCCTTGGACTTTTCTAAAAATGACATTTGTGTCCTAAATGATTTTTTCGAAAATACTCTTATCATTTTCAGAAATTTCAAGTGTGCCATTGTATTTTGGATGCCCAAAATGCCCTTGATTTTTTTGAAAAATGACCAACATGTCCTAAAATTACTTTTTCCCAAAATACCCCTAATATTTTCAAAAATTCCCATTATGTCCTCAATCCGAAAAAAAAAATCTGAAAAATTCATATTTAATATATGAGATATATTAGTATATGGATTGTCCAAAATAATTTTTAGAAATTGTTTCT
>JANHAO010013294.1:0-15917 GCA_026873985.1 Saraca asoca
ATGTATGGAAACCTCTACACAAAGGGATTTTAGGGATTGGGTTCGGCCACTGTGAGGGTTTTCTGAGAAAATTTTTCAAATTTCCTCTTCTTGGCTGCACCTAATCTTACACAGCCTACCTGGATAGTTCATTACAAGTTGAGGCGTGACTTGCCGAGTGTTCAACCTGACAAATATACATTATTCTACTTAACAAATATATATTATCATGGTCAACCTAACAAATATACATTGTCTTGCTTAATAAATATACATTGTCATGGCATGCTAGCTGAGGCACATCTGTATAACCTACCTAGGCATTTGACTCATGCTAGCTGAGGCACATCCATATGACCTACCTGGGCATTCGACTTGTGTTAGTTGAGGTGCATTCATGTGACTTACTAGGCATTCTACTTGACTTATATCCTTTTAAGTCATGGTTTGCTAGCTTAGGTCCATTTATATTAACTTATGAGTTATCATTTATGACCTACTGCGTATTTAACTTAACTAATGTTTGTTGAATGATGGTTTGCTAGTTGAGGTATCGTATGCAACCTACTAAGTATTCATCTATGGAAATTGGGAAGAATTGAGTAGAAATATTATAAAAAGTTCATTAAAACCTCCCTCGATAAGGCAAATTTACATGAACAAGTTCAAGAGTAAAAATTACAATATCATAGCCTACGAAGAAGGCTGGCCCTTATTAGCTGAGCTCTTATAGGTTAGAAGGTTAATATACAAGGCAAGTAGGTTGTCTATCATTTGATCATTAATGGCCTCCATGACTTGTGAGCTACTTTCTCTTTGAATAATGCTATGAGCAAAAGAAACTCCATTTGTGGACTGTGCACCCTTATTGGAAGAAGCTACCTTCGCAACCTCCTCAAAGCCCCTCATGAATTTCTCCACCAAAAAAGGAGAAGTCCATCTCTAGGTACTCATGGTATAAGGTGTACAAAAAGCCTATGGTAATATCTTCTTTTGCTTTTGTGACTAGTGTGGAGATTTTTGCCTTAGCTCAAGTGGCCTCTTCTTTTGCCAGAGCAAGCTCATTTATGGCTGCCTCATTTTGCTTCTTAGAAGCCTCAACTCCTTACGCCATCATGTCTAGCTCGGCCTTTGCTCTTGATAACTTGTCAACTACCTTATTAAGATCCGAAGTAAGATTAGATGTGATGGCTTCGTGGTTTGCCACCTTACGAGACAGAGCTTCCACAGCTTCCTTCTTAGTCACCACGACATCTTTCAACTGAATCTTAAGTACTTGCATTTTGTTGCTCAGCTCTAATGCCTCAATGGTTGTAGCAGCTAGGTCACCCTCAAGTTTTTCCTTGTTCTTCCCCTAAGCCAAGAGCTCACTCCTTAGCTTTATTGCCCCCAGTGCACTATGAGAAAACAAACAAATGAGTTAGCTAACAAAGAGGCAAAAGTACTGGGGGTTAAAGAACTTAACATACTAACAGATTGTGATGAGCTATGTAGCCCATCAAGCCCTCACTGGACATCTCCAACTTCAATGCTTTGATGTGGGTCCCTAGGATCAGGTCTATATTTTCCTAAAGGAAGTCGAAGTACTCCCCTATCTTTAGGCCAAGGCCATTAGGTTGCTCTTAGACCTCGATCTCTAGTGCCATTTGTTCTAAAGCGCTAATAACTTCCTTACCCTTGTCCACTCTTTGCTTATTGGTAAGGGGCTCAAATAGGGATAGGACCTCGATTGCCTTGATCACCTCGATTACCTCAGGCTACAAGGTGGGAGCCAGCATCTGCAAGGTCACTACTGCTACAATCGAAGAAGATTGACTTGTAGCAACAGAGGTTGTAGTAGTAATAGGAGTCGATGAGGTCGTAGCAATAGGGTCAACAGACCGAGTAGGGGCTGGTGGCATGTGAAGATTCAGCCTCACCATATCTTCATACTCTTGGAAGTTTGCTAGGCCAATCTCCCTAATTCGGTGAGCTTTGATATCTCTAGTGAGCTTAATGATTAAAGCCAGAGCAAACTTATGGAAACGTAAGAGATCCTCATCAAATTTAAGATCGTTTTTTAGGTCATCCACCACAGCAAATTGGCTTAGCACCTCAACCTCCTCAGCTCCTAATGTCAGTTTCTCCTTACCAGCTCCGTTTGCAAAATGAAACAAAATGTCAAACCAGAAATGAAATGAATATATGAATTCATGAAAGCTCACACGTCTTTAGCTCACTTTCCAAGGGTTAAGACAAAATCAAAATTGCAAAGATGACATAGAGATGAGTAAGAAACATAAAACCAATAGATTTTATAATTCACCACATTTGATTTGCCCTTAGTATCACCTTGCGACGAAATTCTCTTATACTCGGTCTGCAGAGCTAAAAGATAGTAAATCCCATCCTGCTGACCTATACCCTTAATGCTATAAGGATAGCAAAGAACCTTTGTAGATGGTGGTGTGAGATTATTCCTCAGGTAAACAAGTGTAAGAGAGGTGAACTGGGAATAAGAGTTCGAGGTAAGCTAGAACAGGCAAAGCTTCAGTTTATTCAAAGGAATGAGATGAGTTCTAAAAAGAAAATGGTAAGCAAGACCGGCCTCCATCAATCCAAATCCAAAATGCTCAATGGCAAACTCGATGAAGCAGGAGAGCTAAGAATGGTGGTGACTATTTGAGAACTTGGGAAACAAGTAAGAGGCAAAGCATTAGTTTTCAAAAGTAGAAGGAAGAAGGGTTTTCTCACCTTATATAGCTTGGATGGCCTTGCTATTTGATTTAGAGATTGATTAGCTGCTCTCGATTCAATAGTCCAGTGAGTAACAAGGCTCAGTCATTGCCATGCTAATGGCCATAAGAAAATATGCACATTTAATGTGATAATGATGGTACAGGCAGATAAAATAGTAGAACAAAAGTCTAAACGATGGCATGGCAAATTGCAATCACTAGCTTTTATCAGTGAACTATAGCTCTTAATCCACAAATCACACTGAAAGCTAGAGGATCATGTTGTGGGTATTTTTGAAACCATATAAGTGGGCTAGAAAAAGCTCCATAGATAGGCCTAACTAATAAAGGCCTAACTCAATCAGGATTAAGGTCGTTGAAGTAAGATATCAAGTTGCCAAATGCAAGCTCAAGATTGCTGGTTGTCAAGAGTTAAAGCATTAACCCTGAGTCATTAAGGACGAAGTCTAGTCTGTAGATCAAAGCATACTCGCTAAGGTTAAATTCGAGAAGGGACCAACTTGTAGGGATCAACTTGCAGATATCAACTTATAGGAATCAACTTGCACATGGAAATTTATGAAGCAAAAATTGATTCTAAATTCTTTTCCTTTTTTGAACTATATTAAGATTGTACACCCCAAAATTATAACTAGAGGTTGAAATCATTGTATAGAGAAGAGAGAACCCACTTAGATGGATTGAAATGAATACTCTGAAAGATATACAGTGATCACACAAAAAACAAATACAAAAACTTTGCAAAAATAGACAGAGAAAGTATCATAATCGTGGATGTAGGCATTACACTCAACAAAATTACATTAAAAACTCCTGGTGTCTCCCTATTCTTTCACACACACACACACACACACATACTCTCTCTCTCTTTTTACACTTTCAGTTTGCAATTTAAGGTTTTGAACTTAGGTTGACTAAATTCACACATCAACATGTTAAAATTTTATTAAATCTTGGTTCTACCATATCCTTTTGGATGAGTGTGCATGCTTCTGTTCTTATGTTCATTGTTTTTTCCTTTTTTTATAAATATCAGTATAAAGTTGACTTGCAATGCGTGATATTATGTTCAACTTATTTTATCCATGTAAAAAGCGATTACATAATTTGATTTTGTTTTATGATTATTGTTACATGTATACATTTTTAAATCATTTCCTTGGTGATGGGAAATTGTATTGATATACAATATCACTCTTTTGTAGATGTGTATTGTTGAGGCTTCCGTTCAAAAGTCTCAAGTTTTCCATTTTAAGCATTTGTAAGGTCAAGGTGTATTTCTTATCTATGTTTGTAATGGTTGTTAGTTATAGGCAATATATATCATGTTAGCAGGCATCCTTGTAACATAAGTTTTACAAATGATACTGAATTGTCGATTATCGATGACTATAATATTAGCATTATTGGTGTGTTAATATAGTTTTTCTTTTCATGTTTTTTGTTATGCTATTCTACTTTCAATTATGCAACTAGGCATAGGTAGCTTCTTTCTGTTTTGTTGAGTTGTACTTCACATTTTTTTGGCATGCAAGTAGAGTCCTTTACTATATAAGCTCTTGTAATTCATTGAGATGAGTAATGAGAGTAGCATATTCAAATGTATATTCCTCATTCTTAATATGATATTAGAGTGCCATCCTTCTGCTATTTGATGGTGCGAGGTAGGGCAGAACAATAACAGGTTTTAGCCTATCACTCTTTCTTCTTTATCAACCAATTTCATGGCTTTGCTTGAGTCTTTGGATAACAATTGGAATCCTTATTTCCTTTAGAATGGTGACCATCCAGGTCTTGCTCTAGTTTCACATCCTTTTACTAGCCCCAACTATAATACATGGAGCCGTGCTGTGCTCATGGCTTTAAATGCCAAGAATAAGGTTTGTTTTGTTGACGGATCGATTTCAAAACCACCATCTACATATCCTTTTGCTGGTGCTTGGTCCCACTATAACAATAGGGTTAGATCATGGATCCTTAATGCCCCTTCAAAGGAAATGGTAGATAGTCTACTCTATTTGGATAATGCACAAGCTATTTGGTCTGATTTATATGATCGATTCTAATAAAGTAATGCTCCACGAATTTTCCAAATTAAGCAACAACTTTACGGACTAGCTCAAGCATCTCTCGACCTCAATAGTTACTATACACAGTTAAAAATTCTTTGGGATGAGCTCAAACACTTTCAACTCATTCCTAATTTTACTTGTGGCAGTATGAAAGCTTGGATAGAATTTCAAAAACAGGAATATTTGATGCAATTTTGATAGGTCTAAATGAATCATATCATACAATACGAGGTCAAATCCTTATACTCAATCCCTTACCTTTAGTAGCTAAGGCCTTCAATTTAGTTGTTTAGGAAGAACGCCAATGAACTATTATATCTCGACCTTCATTAGCTTTAGCTGAACACATCTACCACTCCTCCTTCTATTGTTGCAGTTTCATCTTAAGGCAAGTCCAAACATGATCGACCATAGCATTCTCATTGTAGAATTCTAAGACACACAGTAGATCATTGTTACAAAATTCATGGTTATCCACTCAGTCACAAGTTTATATCAAAAAATCAGTCTAATTCTTCAATGGTAGTGAGCTCTAATCCAGCAAGCTCAATAATAGCAACCTCTAATCCCACAATGGCAATGAGCTCTAATTCTCCTTCCACAGCCATGAGCTCTGCTCTGCCTCAGAATACTTTGCTGACTTCTTTGTCAAATGACTAGGTATAGCAACTCATTACCAACCTCAGCTCACAATTAACTTATAATATGACTCCTAAGATTCGATCTACTGCTGACTCTTCAATCTTAAATTTTTATGGTAATTCTTTTTCTACTGTCTTATATTCTCACCATCTTATTCCTCCTGATGCTTAGGTGATCAACATAGGTGCTACACACCATGTCTGTTGTAATCTATCTATTTTGTCACATTCCAGTTTAGTTCATAATACTTTTATTACTTTGCCCAATGGTGAAATTGTCAGTATTGATAGAATAGGATCTGTGGCATTATCTAACACTTGATTTTGCATGATGTGTTTTTTGTTCCTCAATTTGATTTTAATCTTCTCAGTGTTAGCTCTCTCACACTTAGTCACAATTGTCGTGTTAACTTCATTTCTAATTCATGTGTGATTCAGGACCTCACTCAAGGCTTGATGATTGGGAAAGGTGGGAGAAAGAAGAATTTATATATTCTAGATTCAGACACTACTGCTTGTAATTTGTTTTTTTCAAACCCTGAAATGACAAAGAGTGATATATGGCATTTTAGACTTAGCCATCCATCTCATGTAAAAATTCAACTTCTTCATAATGAATTACAACTTTTCAATCTTTTATCTCATTTATCTACACATTGCAAAGTTTGCCATTTAGCCAAATAGGAATGTCCAACTTTCATTTCTCAAAATAACATATTAGCTAATATGTTTGATTTAGTTCACATGGATATTTGGGGTCCCTTTCATGTTAATACAACAACTGGTCATAGGTATTTTCTTATCCTTATTGATGACTATTCATGAGCTACTTAGGTTTATTTACTTCAAAACAAATCAGATGTTCTTACCATATTTCTAGAATGTTATACTTTGATTTCCAATTAATACATTGTTACAATTAAATCTGTTCGATTAGATAATGCTCTAGAATTGGTTTTTCACGATTTTTTCTTATCTAAAGGCATTATTCCTTTCTACTTCTGTGCTGCGACACCTGAACAAAATTCAATTGTCAAATGCAAACACCAACATATTCTCAATGTAGCTCATGCTCTATTTTTTCAATCTTTTGTTCCTCTTCATTATTGGGGGATTGTGTTTTAACAAAAATTTACTTGATTAGTCATACACCTTCACCTTTATTGTCCAACAAAAGTCCTTTTGAGTTATTATACAATAAAAAACCCATATATGCACATCTTCATGGTGATCTTGTTGAAGAAGTTTATATGACAATTCCTCCTAGTTATGCCCATCAGAAGGGGAGCATCTTCCTCCTAATTTTGTCTGTAGTTTACACAAGTCCATTTATGGCCTTAAATAAGCATCTCATCAATGATTTCACAAATTCTTAAGTGTCCTTATCAAAGGAGATTTTAAATAATTAGCTAGTGATCATTCCCTCTTTATTAAACAACATGGCAACTCTTTCTTGGCTTTCTTGGTATATGTTAATGATATCATCATTGTAAGCAATAATCAGGTCACTGTGGATAATTTAAAATCAATTCTTAATTCTGAGTTCAAGATGAAAGATTTGGGACCTCTTAAAGTATTTCTTGGGTCTGGAAATTGCAAGATCAACAGCAGGGTCTCCATTTGCCAACAAAAATATGCTTTGGAATTATTGTTCGAGGCCAGTTATTTGAGCTACAAACTAATTCCTATTCTAAAGGAACCTAATCTGAAAATTTCTCAAGAAGATAGTGCTTTAATTCTAGATCCTACAACCTACAAACCATTACTTGGGAAACTTTTGTATCTCACAAGTACTCAGCCTGACATCACATATTTAGTTAATAGACTAAATCAGTTCCTAGTAGCTCCACGAGCTCCACATTTGACTACAGCACTTCATGTCCTGTAGTATATCAAAGGTACTCCAGGTTAGGGAATCTTCTTTCCCTTGGACTAAAAAATACAATTAAAAACATTTGCATATTCAGATTAGGTAACATGTCCAGACACAAGCTGGTCTGTTTCTAGCTTCTGTGTATTTCTTGGTTCTTTTTTGCTTTCTTGGAAATCAAAGAAGCAATAGATTATATCTCGATCATCATTTGAAGCCAAATATAGAGCTACGGCAAACATTTGTAAGCTCGTCTGGTTATTGTCTTTACTTAAAGATTTAGGAGTTCCCCATCCTAGCCCAACTTTATTATTTTATGACAATCAGGATACCCTCCATATTGCAGTCAATCTTGTTTATCATGAATGAACCAAGCACATTGAAATTGATTGTCACATTGTACAGGAGAAAATACAAGCAGGCATGCTCAAAACTCTACATGTTGGGACACAAAACTAGCTAGCTAACATCCTCACCAAAGCTCTCCATTCCACTTAGTTTTATGCTATTCTAAGTAAGAATTCATAATCTATATGCTCCATCTTGAGGTAAAGTATTAGCATTATTGGTGTGTTAGTATAGTTTTTCTTTTCAGTTTTTCTGTTATACTATTTTGCTTTCAGTTATGCAGCTAGGCAAAGGTAGCTTCTTTCTATTTTGCTAAGCTATACTTCATATATTTTTAGCATGTAAGCAGAGTCCTATGCTATATAAGCTTATGTAATACTTTCAGATGTGTAATGAGAGAAGTATATTCAAATGTATATTCCTCATTCTTAATATATAACATTCCAATGTATTGTATTCAGTTGGTTCCTTATCCAGATTGGTCGTGAAGAGTTAGGGTGAGATGTTATTGGTTGGTGAGTTGATTTGTTTAACTATAGTTATGTTTGTGTTCTTTATTTGAAAAATTTTTTAATTGTTTTTTATGCTTTGCCTTTTTCAATGTAATTGACCACATTGTATCTTATGGTAATGCAGAGAAGCTGGTGAGAGATGGTAAACAAACAAGCACATTAATATTGTTCTAAAGGATTTGTAGTAAGTTGAATACATTATTTCTAAGCAAGATGTTGTGTGTTTGTTCTCTATTTTCATTTCACCGTTATTTTGATTTTTTTTAAAAAAAACATGTCATAGGAAAGTAAGAATTACATGCTCAATGTGGGTGTAGATATGCTGATGAGATAATTAGTTTGTTAAGAATCCTTCTCAAGGTGCTAACATGATTGTGATTCTATATTGTCGAGTGAATATGTTGAATGGTACTATTATTCTTCTAATTTCATCTATCTAAATAGATCATAACTTATATGCTATATTGTAGTTCTTGATATATAATAATTAGTTAATCTTTTTGTTGGTTTAATCCTAGCAGTGCCTGCCTCTCAAAGTCCAACAATACTTTCTTTTAATTAGTAGTATGCCATTCACTTATGTTTATGCATATTTATTTGTTTATGTGCACTACTACAAAAATATATTTACATGTTGATTATTTCATATATTTCACGTCGATTTGAAGACCAACATCTATTGAAGTGATATGGTAGGTTAGAATAATTCACATTGATTTTATAGTTAATGTGCAAAATGAGAAATGACTCAGCTCCTAATATATAATGGATATCTTTTTATTTATAAAAAAACTTTTACAAAGTTAATTTTTTATGAATAACAAATTTCTTTTCCTTTCTTTAAAACCATTAATTTTTATTACAAATTTATGTTTTTTCTTAACCATTAAAGATGTCAATTTTTAAAAATAATAGATTTTTTTTCTCTAGAAATAATAACCATTAAAGATGTTAATTTTTTTTTACAACAACCAACATCGTTAGTGCAAAAAAAAAAAAGACTTTGATTTTGTATAAAAATAGATGCCTTTTCCCTAAAAAAAAACTAATTCTATCAATATTATTGTATAAAAACATGTTGCTAGCTATATTTTAGCAGAAACAGCTATCAAACTAAAATTTATAATCATTTAGCACAATCTCAATTTCAACAACATCAAACATTTTATTGAATTAACAAAAAATTTAAGACATTATAAAATTAAATTAAAATCAAAACATGGGAAACTAATAACAAGACCATATATAATAATCATTTATTTACTTTCTAACTAAATTCACTCAATTGTACTTCTCATTTATTTATGTCCTCTTTTGTAATGCAATTTTGACATTAGTAAGAGTTTCAAGTAAGAAATTTCAAGTGTTATTGTGTTCATCCGTATAAATCCAAGTTACATTTTTATATATATAGTTCATGAGAGTTAATTTACCTAAAAGATAGAATTTTATTTTATTTTTATGAAATTAACAAATTGATATATGTATTCATATAAGCAAACCATTCAAGAGACTATACAAATTGTATATTATTATCATATGACTAAATTCCTTCTTGAGGCAATTTCTGCTCCATTGAAACCAAACAATTTTATTATCAAATCATCTTAATTTTAATAAATACATAATCAAGTATAAGTATCTAAATTAAAAATTATATAGTTAGTTACCTATATACAATAAACATATAATATATCAAGTATAAGCATGAACTAAAAATTATATAGTTATTAATAAACATAATTAATTACCTTCAATTTTTCGTAATTTTTTTTCTCTGTAGGAGAATCTTCAACCTATATGCCTTCACCACAATAATTTCACATGTAAAACTCTTCCAAGTTGCCTTCATCATTCACCAGAGGTAATCCTGAAGAAAAATGGGAGGTCTCTTCAAAATCGTTACTTATCTTTTCTTCATCTCAATCACTAGCAATTTGTCTCTTCCCTTAAGGAACTACAGACCACTTATTATCAGTTAGGTCTGTGATATAAAAAACTTATTTTGCTTGGGATGCCATTATGAATGGTTTCCCCTTATAACCATCCTATTAAGATCCAACAATGTGAACCCTAACTTATTGACTCATATGTTGTTGTTATTCTTAACCCATTTACATTAAAACATTGGCACTCTAAATTTGATGTAGTCAAGCTCCCATATTCTTCAATGACCCCATAATATGACATATTCATGTATACAAGAGTTTTAGTTTTGGAACTAGAGTCATGTATTGGCTGAGCCATCAAAGTAACCACATTATTGTGCATAATGCTCATGTTATCCTATCCTTTGTGTAGAAAGAATACCTATTGATGTCATATCCATAATAAGATAAAACCTCCATGCGACTTTTATGGACTAACAGTCTTATAGATTTAAAAACATCATTTGATGTTTTGTGACAATTGAAAACGAACTCTGGAACCACGTGATGAAGAAGCGTTATGTTCAGCTTGTACCCATTGTCCATTCTTTCCATGATTCTGCTTTCTTGAAAGGGTCATATGCTTATGCAAGTAAGACTCTACTTCTTCATTGTTATGTAGTGTGTAAAGGTGTTCTTGTTACCACATTTTATAAGTAATGCTCACCATTTGGGTCTCTAGTGTACCCTTACTGGCAATTCTTCCCTTGTGATGAGACTTGAGAACTTCGATAACTTTTGCATTTGATAAATATTCACTGCAAAACTCAACAATCTCTCTATCTATGTAGCCTTCAATGATACATCCTTCAGATTGATGTCGATTCCCCACATACCTTTTTAGGATTTTCATATATCACTTAAACGGGCACATCCACATAAAAGAAACCAATCTATAGTGTTTTATCTCTCTCACCAAATGAACAACCAGAGACAACATGATATCAGAAAGGAAAGGTGGAAAATAGATCTTAAGTTGACATAGTGCAACAATAACTTCCCTTTGCAAGTCATTTAATTTCTCAGCATCAACGACTTTGTTATATATTGCATTTAAGAAAAAAATAAAGTCTAGTAATGACGTGTCTTACATATTTAAGCAATATCAGTAAGATAGCCACAGGTAACAATTGTTACATCAAAGCATAACAATCATGAGACTTCAAATTGACTAATTTTAAATTTTTCATTGAAACAAGGCTTTTAATGTCTGAAAAATACTCTTGCGACACCTTAACACTATGTAGACATTCACAAAAACTTGTTTTCTCCTTTCTAGACATAGTATGACAAGCTAGAGGAAAATACATACATTGACCCTTCTTTTCTGGTGTTAATTCCATTTGTATTGTAATTTCAACCAAGTCTAATTTAGGTTTGATGCCATCCTCGGCTTTGTTGTTTTTTTGGGCCAACATGCAAATTATGTGTAGTCTAGACATAAAAGTTTAGGTTCACTTAATTTAGGGTCTCAAATGGGTTGACTAGCACGGGGCAGGAATTCGTGTACTCCAATGTGCATGAGCAACCCTTTAGTTTTTCTCCTTGAGTCCAATGGCTATACCTCTTCATTTTAAACTCTTCACCAGCCAAATGTTCCAAAGGCCCAATCTACCACCCTGACCCAATACTCTTTCAAAAATTAAAACATTACCTCTTCCAATTTTTTTTTTTTTTGTTTATAAAATACCGGCTTGATTTTGAAATTAATGAAAATGCATTGTAATGCTTCAAAACCTCTCGGTTTTAACATGCGGTGTTTAATAAAGCAAGTTGGATGCTATGGTTTTGCGGTGTTTAATAAAGCATTCTATGGTTAACCACAAATTGGTTTAATCTAAGGGATCACAAATTTTGAGCAATGCATTCTGGAAATTTATATGGGCAGTCTGTGGGCCTATACAGGTTAACCACAAGTCAAGTGGACCTCTTTTCTTTTGCTCATTGAGGATGCCGGCCAATACGGGTTGGCCCATATGGGCCTAACCTATCCGTTATGCATCTTTACTTGACACCCAACAACAATCATTTTGCACTGAAAATTTGGGCGAACTTCGAGAATAAGTAATCAATTATTCAATCATACTTCCTTCGGGGGTTGCTGTCTAATTTTAGATCCTGCCAACTTGATTGCGGGCAAGTATTAATGTTTGTTTGTCAAACTTTAAAAATCATATTTAACTATGTACACTAGAGGAGTTTTTTTTTTTTTTTGATAATTTGAAGTTGATTTATTATTCTTTTATGTTTAGTGAATTTTTAAGAATTAAAAAATTATTTTTTATTTGATCTAATTTAAAATGAAAATTAGTTCAAAACAAATTATATTTTTATTTAATTTACTTTTATCTTCTCAAATTCTTTCCTTATTTATCTCGTTTCTCTATATATTTAATTTATTTAAATTTTAAAGAACTTTTATCACAATATATCAAAAAAATCAACTAAATTTTGATTTATACTTATCAGATTTTGAGCCAGTTCTACATAATTCACAAAATCGCTCTAGTCTTTTATGCAAACTAAATTTTGAATAAAATTATTTTCAAGCAACAACACCATGAAAGGAGATAAAGCAAGAGACAAAGTTAGTCGCATAGGAAATAATAAATTTTGAATCTAAATCTAAATATAAATATTTGTCAAAAAAACAAATTAAAATACTTTTTGTATTTTTAACTATGAAAAAACTTTGGTGAATGGAACACTTTCAAACTCTCTCGCCCAGTGACGAAACACTCATCCACTGACCGTCAACCATCACAACAATGGCTATGGAGCCAAAGTTGCCAGACAACAAAGAAGGGTCTATTATGTGGACCATCAATTTTAGATTGAGTTGGAGATTGGCAAACAGTGTCGAAGGCACAATAGTACTATTGGGTTGTCAGGCCTCAAGAGTGGCGGTCGTCAGCAAATAGACGTGATATATTTGACTGAAAAGATTATAATCGAAAATAATATTTAACTCTTTTCTTGTCAAATTTTGCGGAAGGCTATGTGAAAGGAGTTTCTTATGTTGAGCATTATTATAAAAGTAAAATAGACACAATTTTATATTTGAATAATCAACTTGCCCATTACATAAAGAAGAAAATTCTTATGTGATGGCATAGACTTTTACGGGGGCAAAGCGTCGGCTAGCACTGGGTTGACTCAAGGCTCAAGCCTCTAAAAGTTGGAATTTTTTTTTGTTAATAATACGTATTTTTTAAGCAAAAAATGTTATCTTCCTGATATTACTATTGTAGTCACAGTCACTCTTGTTCAAATCCGTAATTTCACGAGTGTCTTTAACTCATCATCAAACAAGAATGAAATTTTTTTTTTATTTTTTTCTTTTTAAATTAAAATTAGAGATAAAATTTTTAAATTTTTATAATATTCTAATTTAAAATATCTTCTCGTTTATATATATTAAATAGTTTATATATAAATAAATAATCATATTTATAAAAAAATAAAATATTTATCTGATTTGTAATATCTAATTTTGATTTTATACATAATGTCTATATCAAAATTCTAATTTTTTTAAATTTTTATATTATCGTTAAATATCAAATGCTAAATTTGATATTTCATATTTTTTCTTTTGAAATTTTTATTGCTTTTCAATATTTATCATAATTTTATTTTAGAATATTTCTAAAATTTTATAAAAAAAAAATTTCTTTAATATATATTTTCTTGAAAATAATATATTATTATGATAATACATAAACTCTTATTTATTAAATAATTAAATTTTTTGACATTAAATAGTTAATTTAAATTTTTAAATAAAATAATTTATAAATAAATTCATCTGAGTATTAATATATTAAAAAATATTTTTAAAAAAATGAAAAAAATTTAAATGATAAATTTATTTTATTTGATTTTTGTATTTTTCATTCATTTAGTGAAATAAAAATCACTTTACTTATAATATATTTAAGCATCTTTTACTTTTTAAATAACTTAATTACCACCTTGCACTTTTAATTAGAAAGATAAAATATAACTCCGTACTCATATATACTTACTCAAATCTCCTCCGTTATCTTCACTTTTTTTTTTTTTTTCTATATTTTGTCTCTTGATTTTTTCGATCTATTCCTTTCTTTCTTTACCTTAGTTTTTTCTTGGTTTGAACAAAACTATGGGAACCATTAGAATAGATTGAAATGAATTTCTGGGGTTAAAGTGGTAATCTTCTCTTACTATTACTCAGTAAAAGTGTGGAAGATAGAATCTTTTACTCATGTCTGTTCTATTACTTCTTCTTTTTTTTTTTTTCATATGATTGGAGCAATTAATCAATTAAACAACAAAACTGATATAATATTAGTATCCCGTCGAAAGGTTATGAATTTGTGCCTTTTATATTTTTTATACAAGATTTTGATAGTAAAGTATCATAAACCATGGTTCCATGTCTTTGTTTACAGATTACATATATATATATATATATATATACACTTATGAAATAGGATCAATTGACACTTATACTAATTAATAATTTTTTTTAATATATTGTAATTTTAATCCAATCATTGAATTATATTTTTTTAATTAATGAAATAGTAAATAATTTCATATTAATATGAAATTTTACAAAGATGATCAACATAAGTGGTATTTTAAATTCAAAGGTCAATTTTGTGAGAAACTTATTTTATAAAAAGTTATGCAATGGTCTGAATATAAATTTGGTTGATACCCATATCAATTCATCCCACCCTATATAAATTAATCTCATTTTCAAGATTTAAATTATCCTAGCTCTACCAGGATTTCCTTTGGTTACTAATATAGTTTTGATTATAGTTAAACTTCGATATATCTTTATTAAATTATGTTGTTTTTGTACTCTTGATCTTTTAATTTGCCCCCAATGCCCCCGGACTTTTCAGCCTTCACCAAGAGAAGAAGTTGACATTTTCAATGAAAGGGTCCAGTAAACAAGACACATACCATGGTTGTTGGACAAAAAATTCACCCTCTTCAAATCAAAGAGCTAGGCATAGAACAACGGTAGATTACACAAATAAATTAAAATGAAAAAAAAAATCTCAAACTATATAAAAAAATCATAAAAAAAAAAAAGAAAAAGTCTGGGTTAATTGGATATTCGTCGTCAAAATTCTTTCAAATTTCTTATGTGTGAAACATGGAAATCCTATAGCAATAAATTGGCCACGTTGAAGTTGCATGTGGATTCATAATCACGTGATTATCACATGTAAATAAAATTGGTTCCAAATCTAAAATATTTTTCACTTTTCTTTCCGGGTTGGTTGTATTAATGAAAACAAAAAATGCTCACAAACAAAGAGCAAGAACAAAACTTCTCAACCTTTAAATTTTTGTTCGTAGCTTTTCTTTTTTAGTGGTAGTAGAGCACTTGGCGGACCACTCCATCAGAGAGGAGAACAACAATGCGTTACAACCAAGGTGCGAGTCTTTGCTTTTGGTACTTAGATTTCATTCTCTACATAGAAAATAGTTCTAGAGTATTTTAATGGATAAAACTACAATATTTTTATGTTTTTTATAGCTTACTTTCTCAGGATTATGATATTTTTGTAGGTTTCTCTTTTCATGTACTTTCTTGATAATGCCTCTCTATTTCAGGATTACATCTCTTGTACATTTATCAATTAGGTTGTCCATCCACTCAAACCAGCAACAATATCATGCTTCGTGCAAAAAAAAAAAAAAAAACTTATAGCAAAGTACCCTTTCAAAGCAAATGCTAGATACACTACAAGAAAATTAGGATTTTGCAACGGAATATTCCAACGGACTAAAATCCGTTGGAATATTCCAACGGAAATTCCAACG
>JANHAO010013295.1:0-15955 GCA_026873985.1 Saraca asoca
AGTTATCATAATAGGAAATAAATCAATTAATTATTAAAGATCATAATTGTGGTGAATCCTAATCCTAGGCTTTTTGCATCTAGTACCTTCTTTGATTATTACTTCACTTTCTTTGCTTTCTTTAAGTAATTTCTTCTTCTATTTCTGTTCTTCTTTCTTTCTTTCATTTCTCTTCATTTATTTCTTTTATTTTCTATTGATTTGGATAGTAAAATTGTAAAGATTTTAATAATTGATATAACTTCCCTGTGGGATCGACTCGTATTTTCCAGTACTAGCTATAGCTACAGCTACACTGTGCACTTACAGATTTTAAACACATCACTACACTAGAAGGTGTACCTCGGGCCTGGTTCAGAAGCCTTCCAGCTCACTTAATATGCAATTGGGAAGAGTGACAGTGGAAGTTCATCAACCAGTACCGAGCACTAAAGAGGTAGTTTGTGCCCCCATGTCACCTTGTGATGATCTTCCAGCGTAAACATGAGTTGTTAAAGGATTACATTGCTAAGTTTAGACTTGAGGCCAACTTGGTGGAGAATCCATCTGAAGAAACCATTTTGGCAACAATCTCCACGGGACTCTATAAAGATGGAAAGGTGTGTAAAAGTCTATACAAGTCCCCGATGAAGGACTTAATCGAGTTTTATGAATGAGCTGCCAAGCAGATCAAGTGGAAAGAAACCTTCGGCTCCGGAAAGCTTGATCAGAAGGACTAGAAGGATGGTTCCACCCATAATAAGAATAAGGGCAATGTGGACCAAGGTGTCCACTCTAGCGAGCGGACTGCAAAGAAGTCTAATAAGTCTAAGGGCGTGAGCATTACAGCATCCTATCAGACTCCCAAGATAGGATATACATGATAGAGAGGGATTGAGAGGACTTAGGGAGGCCTAGACCTTTAAAGGTCCCTTTCAGGAAAAGGATCAAAGAAGAGTTTTATGCTTATCATAATGAGGTTGGGCACGATACCTCAAATTGTCAAGAGCTCAAGGATACAATTGAAGATCTGATCAAGAGAGGCCGCCTAAGAGAGTATATGGTGTGACCTACGGGGTAGTGACCTTAGCATCCCCAACGAGATCCCGATCACGAGCTAGGGGGCTTGATTAGAATTATACATTGATGTATTGTTACAATTTAGAAGCTAGTGTTAAGGCTTCCCTCTTTGTCTCTGATGAAAGAAATTTTGTCTGCCAACTAGCCTAGCCCAATAGTAATCTCTTCATTGCATGTATCAGACTTGCTCTTTGCCATCAAATGTGCGTGATGCTCTGAGCTCATATGTAGCTAGCTTTCTCAAGCAATGTATATCTCCTTGCCAACCATGACCTCTAGTCTAGTTGAGGTGCTATGGTGCTAAAAATATCCACAGACTCTTTGCCAACTGTGAGGCATTGTGGCACTAAAAACATCCACAGACTTTTTGCCAACTATGACCTCTGGTCCAACTGAGGCACTGTGGCGCTAAAAATATCCATAGACTCATTTGTCAACTGTGACCTCTGGTCTAATTGATGAGTGGAGATGCTAAAAATAAACTCATTTGCCAACTGCGACCTCTGGTCCAATTAAGGCATGGAGACGCTAAAAATAAACTCAATTCCAATAGAGCTGCGGGCTTGCTGAGGCACGAAGGTGCTAAAATAAACTTTATTGCCCAAGCGATGAAGCTGCTGTGGCACAGCTCGTTAGTCACAGCTTTCATGTGACTTAGTGATCATAGCTCTCATACGACTTAATGATTCCCAGCTTTCACGAAGTATCGCTTGTAACTTACATGTGACGCATATACAGTTATTAAGGGACCTTCTGGGATGATTTTCTTATTATAGTCTAAGGGACTTGAGGCTCTCATATTCATTGTTCATTAGAAAATATGACCGATTGGTTATCTAAGTATTTCATTCAGCTGTGATTTATAGAAAATCTATGCTACCATCCACATTAAAGCAAAACATTCAGCACAATGCAACACTTGTGAGGAGAGTTCATTTAATAAAAGCCTCAATGAAGTAGATTTATAAGATTTGAAATACAAATCATATAGCTATCAGATTTTGAAAAGAAGGCCGAGTGCCGAAAGGCGAACTCCCACTGATAGGGAGACTAAGGAGCATGTTAGATCCCTAATTTTCTTTTTCTAGTCATCCTCCTCAGCCTCACTCCGAGCGCTGAGGACTCTAAAGAGGCACACCGGGATGGTTGAAAAGGAAGAACCCCACAACATTACTGTGAGGAAATAATCCAAGATCTATGAAAGATCTTTCCTCATTCTCAAAGAAGGGGAATTGCCCAAAAAGGCTTCCTATGCAGTAGACCATGCACATCTCTCTGGAAAAATAGACCACCAAAAATATAAGCGGGCTTGTCTAAGGCTTCCATTAGTTCACTCACTGGTTGAAGGAGGAGGAACTCTTCATGCTTTAAATAGATCAGCCCGATCTCACTAAAGAGTTTGGGAGAAGCTCCCAACCACTCTTATTAAATGCTTTAGAAAAAAAACGAGGCAAACTCATCCATGATAATGAAACGCGTATAGTATGAGATATGGCCTAGATCAGATGAAACGACAGGCTGACTGAAGACTTTGATTGCACGGTAATCCATAAATAAGGCTCTTTGCCAGTGAAACTATTCAACTCCCAGCCCGTGAAGCAAGCTGAAAGTTGGGGGGCTTATGTCATAGGCATTTTTTGGTTTTGCAAAATGGGCTGGCTAAAGGCTTGGCAACTGACTAAGTCCAAAAGAGAGAAGAGCTAAGCTCGCTAGACCACTATCTACATGGACACAGAATGAGGCAGAGGCCCAACTCACTAAGGAACGAGATCCAGCCCGTATAGCCAGCATCTCGCTATACGTGAACTCGCATTGCTAATGGTGAGCCCGCGAAGTTCATCCTCGCTGACTGATGGCCAGGGATGAACCCAGACAATCCCAGCTCACGGACATTGCATCTCACTCAGTAAAGAGCTTGTTATGAGAAGCCCTGAAGCAGCGATCCTCTCAGACTTAGTTTGTGGGACCAGCTTGCAAGAAGCAGCACCACGACCCCACCTGTAGAAAGCAAACTCTGAAAATCAGCCACCAGTCTGCAGAGGACATTTTGTAATAGTTTAGGCTGTCTTGTACATTTATTTTGATGTAATAGAAATACAAACTGAGTAATTACCATTGTCACCTCCCCAACTTTTATAAATAGGAGGAGGGAGATCATTGTAAGAGAGGGCAAAGCTAGTATACTGAAACTCTGCAGAAATTCTTTCAAATCAATACATTACCATGGATGTAGGGACCGAAGCTGTCCGATTTTAGTCAACCACATTAAAAGCCCTTTGTGTATGTGCTACTCTTCCTCTTATTTCTCTTCATTCTTTATTTACAACAACCAGAAAGCAGTTTGAGTCTATAAGAGCTCTTCTAGTTGGCTGGATTCTGGTAGAACCAAAATCTACTGTTAATAATGAGTCATCCTAGTTGAGTTTCTTTTGATTGTGTTTATCTTTAATTCTCTTTGAGGCTTGGAGTCCTATATATAGATAATTGTAATAAGGATTCTACATAATTGTGAATAAGAGAAAACCCCATTTATATTATTTTGATTCTTTTCATCTATTTCTCTAATATTCTTATTTTACTTTTATAATATAAATAACATTTTTGAAAAAATACAAAAACGATGATAACTAACCAATTTTAAAGGAAAATACAAAAAATAAATTTAAACAAAATTTAATGATAAATGACAAATGGAATCAAAATTTTCTTTTATATTTTCAATATTTTTTAAGTATATTTAATGTAACTAGAATAAAAATTTAGTTTGCGATAATGAGAATAAATGACAACTGATAATAGAAAAACGATATTACAACCAATTCAAGCAAAATTTATTTTCTATAATGCTCAAAATAAAAAAAAAAAAAGATGAAATGCATTACCAAAATATTTGAAAATAAATTGCATCCGGAAGGAGAATGGCCACTTATGCATCACCACACTATTCAAACTTGGAAGGATATTGTTGCAACCACTGGAAGGATATTATTGCAACCACTGGAAGGGCATAGTATCATCCTACAATGTGATAAAGTATTGACATAGTCTTAAAAAATAGTAAGGTATCATCACAATCATCAGTAATGCATTTTCATAGCTTTAAAGTGGTAGAGCATTACCATTGTCTATAAAACTGGTAAGGCATTGCCACAACTATCTAAGGATATCACTACATCATTGAAATCATTCATAGAGTGCCATAAAAATGCAATGGGAGATGTAAACTGTAATTTCAAGCATGAGACAAAGACGCACACATAGATTCTTCAACAGATAATAACTTATGTTTATAAATATTTCAAAAAATGCTAGGAACATTTGAAATCAAGGAAACATATAAATTTGTCTCAATTTTGTGTGATGTGAAAGTGTCAATTCCAAATTATATTCGAAATGCATACACATTTAAAATTTGAGAAATTTGTTACATTGCTTTAATTCTTTATTGTTTGTGGTTGATAAATCTAAAAACTCATAAAGTCAAGCATTTTGAAACACCCTAAGCAATTCTTGACAAAACACTTCTCCTGAATTAATGATTCTATGTATTTAGAGATTTTGAGAACTCTTCTTTGCTCAAATTTGGTATTTGCTTTGTCAAAATTAAAGATGTTTTCTTTTCTTATTTAACATGATTAAGTAGTGGTTACACTTGACAAAAAAAAACACAAAAGAATGAACAAGATGCATTATTAAGAAAAAAACTTGAACTTTTTGAAGATTTTTAACTGATTAAATTCCTAATAATAAAATGTATCATTAAAATTAAAGATCAATTGGTAAAAAAAAATTGGCATAAGTTTTTTGGATTGAAAAAGATAATCGTCCTAGTTTATAGTTTAATATTTTTTATTTTTTTGGTATTCCTAATATCAACAGGCATATATTTTTTGAGTGAGACTTTAGTCCAATTTTCTTTTCATTTTTTTCATTCAAAATTAAGTCCCAATGAGGTCTTGAAATGCTTTTAATGTGGTATAGGTGAAAAGGTATTGAAAATGAAATGATATGAGGGTCAAAATTCTTGAAGAAGATACTTAATAGTTAGTGATGTGATTTGAAAAGATATGATGAAGTTCCAAGAAAGAATAATTTCAAGATTAAAAAATATTATGCCAGATTTCAATAAGAATCTTGCATTTGATCTTTAAAAATCTTTTAATTGTTTTTTCATAAATTTTCCTTTCTTTGATTCATTTTTTTTAAACTTCTTTCATAATTAGTACAATCCAACGAATTTTTTTTTTGTATTTTTTTTCTTTCCTAGATGGTCTTCTCAAAGAGATGTTTCGTTTCTTTTCATCATTTTTTGTTCATTTGAATTTCTTCTCTCTTTTGCTTAGACTACTTTACTTGTTTGATTCTTATTGAGTTTAGGTGAAAACTAGATTAGGTTAAGGAGAAAAAAAAAAATTTTGCATACAAAGGATTAAACAAATGATAAATGTTTAGGTAACTAAAAGAAAATGATCCTTCCTTTTATATTTGAATGTTTAGCATAGAAACTTTTTGTAAAACTACCTTTTCCGAGAATCCATGGATTTTTAATTGAAAGAAAGCAACACCTTCAAGCTCAATTAAATAATTAGGAGTAAAACTCTGTATTTGGATGAAAAAAAGAAATAACTCAAATCATTGACAGTTTTATTTATAAAACTCAAGCTAATTTTCATTGTAGATTATATTTTATTTTATTTTATTTTATTGCTTTAAAATTGTATCATCCTCGTATCAACACCAATTCTTCTCAAGTTGAGCATTTCAAAAGGAGTACTCTTTTTTTTTTATCAAAGGAAATGAAACAGAAGGAAATCACTAAGGAAGCACGCTAGGTAAAACAAAAGATGAAGATGTGACATTTCATTAAAAATGTTAAATAAGATCAGATCTACATATGCAGAAAACAATTCTATTGATTTCGCACTAACCAGATAGAAATACTTGTAAATATAATTACTTCTCATGAATCTCTTCTCTGTGTACTATTATTGAAAGGAATAGACAACCCACAAGCATTGGGCTTCAGTTAGGTATTTGAATTTACTATCTCACTCGCGGGATAACACATTTTGTCAAAGCTAATCCAACTTATCCAAGTAGTACCATTTCATTTGAGTCACAAAAGACTAGAATCTCGAACAATTCACATTGACCAAGTTTTATGAAATTTAACATGGTTTGGAGAGTTTCTTGAGAAGACTATGACATTATACATCAGAAAATTACTCCTTGAATAGAATGGTACGATGTTATTTCCAATATTTAAAAAATTGCTCGATTCTATCATCAAAGCCTAATAAATATTTCCAATCGCCATCTCAAAGTAAAATGATTCCAAGGTTTAGATGATAGGTGTAAAAAAGCATCATAAGTTAGACATGAATTTCTGTTGGTTTCTCCCCTTTTGTGAAACTTGTGGACTGAACATTACAATGAATTGGCTGAGGGAACAAGTGGAGGACTACCAACATTGAAATGTGGCGATAAATAATATTCTATAATGAAAAGTGATCAAGTAAATATAACAAAACCAAGAAACAATAATAACCAAAAGTGGCTATTAAAGGATTAAAATGGGCAAAATTCTTGATGCCATTTCCCATTTCTCCGACGATTGATGGGATACCACAACAACTCAAGCATTTACAGTTATTTGTAATCCGAAAAGACACTAGCTATACGTCCATAATCTATTAGGGCTCATTCCCAGTTTCATAACACTCTAGCCTTTTATACATTAGTATAGTAATTTCAATCATGCCAGATACCTAAAGACGTTTGGGTTATCTTTGTCCCTTTCTAGATAGTCTCGAGTAATCAGATCTTCAATGCGTTTCTTGATTGCTTTGCCATCAGGCTAAAAAATCCAATTTCAACAATTATTTATGTACATAAAACTATTAAGAAACTAAACTAAATCAGCTTATAAACTTGTATCACTTCCAGCATAAAAAAAAAAAAAAAAAAAAAAAAAAAAAGCAAGTATGTTGTACCTTGAACAAGCGGCTTAACAGCTCAACACACTCCAAAACTAGTTGCACGTGACCCAATCTTTTTCTATTCTTCATAATCCGGACAATTGCAGCATCAATAGTGTACCTCCTATCTTTGTCAACGTCTTCGATTACCTTTCTCCTTTCATCAACCGGCGGTAGAGGGATCTAGAATGAAACAAGCGACAAATAAGTCACGATCATCCATAATATAAGAGAACAAAAAGAAAGCAATCCACCATATAGGACTCCTGAATAAAATAAGTAAGTTCCACCAAACATCCTATGGTCAACATTATTCTCAAACCTTGATCCTCCTCATTCTGTCAGTAAATTTGAGGTTGAACTCAAAGCTGTCATTTGGAGAGAAATTTCTTGTGTTTGGCTCTTTAATAAGTATCTTATATTTTGTGCAAGACAGGGAATGGAGTATCCTAACCAAGTCTTCATTAGTCAAATTCAGCTGAGTCATGATCTCTGAATAGCTGAGCCTATTGGCAGTGTTGAAGAGCAGTAGGGCAGCAGCCTGAAAAATACATATGCAACAAATATTACAAGGTAAAGCATGTCATCAGAACTCACGTGCACCAATAGCACATCGCAGATATCAAAAAAGAGGTATAATAAAGGATGGGGTGGGGTAATTACCTGATAGGTCGACAAAATTAGTTCAATGGTCTTTGGTTTAAACTTGCCAATGATGTTGCAAGTTCCCAATGAATAGATCCATGTTAGTTTCCTGTGTTTTGTCTTTGTTTCATAAAAGCCTTTGAAAACTTCCACGCACTTCACCTGAACCATAATTGATACAATACAGTACAACACAAGACCTGTCTTATAAAAAATCACCAATATCAGAAACTTAAGTACCATCTGAAGTATGTTCTTACCATCTCTGAAGGAAGGTTGATGTCAAGAGACTTATAAGTCGGCCAAAACCCTGTAGTAAGAACAGTGACTGTCAAGTCAATACCAGGATTTGCATGAGGGTTATCACGAAGAAATTCCTCAAAGGTTTTTTGATTATCACCAGCCAATGTCAAATCTGTAACCTGAGAGACAGAATATTTTACTTAAAAGCAAAGGTTGTCTAACAAATAAGCAGACAATATCAAGTTAGTCTGACAAACAATGCCACCTCACCATCCCCTCCATCTTTGATGTGAACTGTCCACCATATTGCTGCTTTAGCTTCGTCAAAATACTCTTTTCATGGTCCTCACTAGCACTCCGATCAAAAAGCAATCTACGTGCAAGCTTTTTCCTGCAACCATCAAACATGCAAATTAAGTTGGAATCTATTAATAAAGAGGGCTATAAAATGAACAGAAGAACAAAATAGGAAATGCGCATGACCTGTAGAATTCTGCAAAAAGATCCTTGTCACTGATATATGCAAGCAGCTTCACTACCTGAAGAGTTCAATGACAATTAGCAAGAAAAAGGCATAGTTGTGTAAGGTTTTGATGAAAGAGTCCATCAAGTCTACCTTTTCAAGGGTTTCTTCTATTGCCTCATCACTCAGCTTCTCACTTCCACCCTTCTTAAGGATATTGCCACAGAATGTAGCTAATATTTCAGCACTAGAAATCCCAGCAACAGTTTTGTTACAGAATGTCTCAAAAGCTTCTTTTAATGCCTGTTGAACAAACAAATTAAATTAAATTATTATTATTTAAAAATTTAAATGTGCTTAAAAGTATTGTGCTAAATAACCCCCTTTCAACAAACCTTATGAAATAGTGTGTGATTCTTAAAGCAATCATTGACATAGGCCATATACTTGTCATGAAGAGCGATGAATTTTCTGACAAGAACCTGTAGCATTGCATAATTAAAGTAAGCATTTCCAACTGCTATTATAACTAAAATAAATAAAATAATGCATGTGGGAATTTACTTGTTCCCGAAGGCTGGACCCATTTGTGGTCTGAACAATGAAACACAAAACACAATTTATCAGCAACTAGAACCAAATAAAAAACATGAAAACTTAGGATTATTGAACGAAAACATAATCAACAAAGCATAATGAATACAGAATATATAATGCCAATCCTATCAGAGCAAAAAACTCAGGTTGTAAAAATTCAATGCCATCAAAACTGTTCTTTTATTATTGAATTGCATGTTAGCAATCAGTCCACCATGGGAGAATTGGAAGTGCAAGAATACAGAATATATAATGCCAAATTGCCAATGCAGTCAACTTTATCTGAACATTATACTACACCTGATTGCTAGCAGCTTCTTCAGCCTGTTGGACCAATGCTGAGCCCTCATCCATTACATGCTGCAACCAGACATGAGACAACAATCGATAATGGGAGAATTGGAAAAAAAAAAAAAAGAAATTGAAAGTTTCAGTTTAATACCAGAGAGAAATCAAGCACAGAAAAACCAACCTGCTTGAAAATATTGGCAACAGGGTCCAAACCTTTGGGTATGCTGTGGTATAGTCTGTAGATCCTAGAGAGGTCTCCCATCTAAACATGGCATGAATCAAGAGGGTAAATTAAAGTGCTCATAGCCACAAAAAAAAAAAAAAAAACCACAAACAAACAAACAAACGATGCAAGCAACCAGTACCTTCTCATCTCTAAGCAAGGCACGGCAGCCAGAATGCTCCTTCTCAAGTAAGAAATTTTCATGGGTCACCAGCAACTCCTTTTGCACTTTCTGTTATAAATTTAAAACAAGTGGAAAAGCATGAACATATAAGTCAGCAGATTTCTTTTAACATTAACAAATCAGAAAAGCAGAGGAAAAAGATTTATTCCATCAAGCCAATCACTATTTAGCAATCAAACCAAGAAACAGAAAAGTCCGAGCACCTCTAATTATTATATAAATATTTAGATTTGAGAGTCATAAATGCATAATCACCTCTACCAGTTTTTGCTCGCTGCTAGAGTGCAGGTAATGAGACACTCTTTCCTTCTCTCTTTTCAAGCACTCCTCTGCCTACTTGATTAGAAAAACAAGTTTCAGAACAGGTCAACTAACAACATACAACACTCCAGAGGCATAATGTACACAGACTTGCCTTCAGCATATAATCTGGACAAGAGTCAGGCTCAATCCAGTTTGTTGCCTTGCATTTGTAGTAATGAGCAGTACCACAAAGCATATGTGACTCAAAATCCTGTTCATAACGGTCCATTTGCCCCACACCAACCTCAACAAATATATCAAGGACATTTTTCAATAATGATCTGTCAATCTGCTCTCCCTCACGTTCTCTGTCAATCTGCATCACAAGCAACATGTTATTATGACGCCATCACTTTAAACAAAGTATACCTTAGTAATGTGAAGCAACAGACTTACCAGAGTAATCACAGCATCTTTAGCATTAGCATGCACCTTCTCGTAAACCTAGGATGACAAAATGGACATGTCTATAGTAAGTGAAACTACAAATATAAAAATAGTCAGTGACAGACTGGGGGTGAAGAGAAACATTGCCCAAACAAACGGAGCATGCAATATTCTGCTCACAGTTATATGAACAGAGAGGGCTAAAGGTGCTTGATAGCTAACCAAGTCACGGAAACATAAAAATCCAACTGAACGGAGATCAGGAAGTGAGAGCCGACCAATGAAATATCGATCAAGATAATGGAAGAAGCGTAATAACCACCTAACCAAAATTTTATGGTTTGTCCATCTATATACAAGCTCTTTCAGCATAAATTCATCATGCTTCCCTCTCAGAGATGGCATCACCTAACAAATTGACAATTTTTTTTTAAAAAAAAAAAAAGGGAAAAGAAAAAGCCTCAGACTCATTATAAAGGAAAATCAAAGAAAAGACAAAGCATAGTATTCCCAATCCAGTTAACAATAAAAAAAGAAAAGAAAAGAAAAGAAAAGATTTCCTAACCGTAGATTTAATATAGTCATCAAAAGCCTCCTTGTATTTATCATAAAGCTGTTGAGAATAGTCATGTGGTGGATTTGGTGTACACATATTATAAATGGTTCTGATAAACAATTAAGGAAAGGAATGCAACACCGATGGATGGATAGAAGAGAATAAAAATTACAGCAACAATAAATCAAATCAACCCAGATGGAAATAGAAAAAGGGATACGTGTACAGCATCATGTACTCTCCTGAAGTGAAAGCTGGTTCAGGTAATCCATCCAGAATCCTCTTCAGCTTTGTGATCGCCCGGGCCATATAATCCCATCTTTGGTCCAACTCAATAACCTTCCGTTCCATAGTGGAGGTCAAAGAATCACCTATACAAATGCAAACCATCAAAATTAATACTACAACACTTAGACAAATACACTCACGTCAAGCAGCAAAACGCAGAGTTCAATCCAATTATTACAGTTACGTGAAATGCTTCATATAATAATGGCGCGGAGGTTCTTGCAAAGTATTAAAAGCCTCCCCATTTGACCACATTTAAATGAATGGCAAGGTTCTTGCAAACTGTGATAAGCCTCAGCGTAGTGTGAATGGCTTACACCATAACGACATTTAAGTCCTTCAAAATACAACTAGAAACCGCAATTACACAATTCTACGCTAATAAAAATTGCCAGCAGATAGACGAACTTGTGCGAGAAAGAATAACGATCAAGAGAATTGAACCTAGTCAAAAAGTACTCAATTCATACTTTAATCTGTATAGCGACAACGACAAGAACAATAAACTTTAAGACAATCAGCAACACCTTTGCCAAATCTCAGCAATGGCGGAAGGTGACTACTCTGGTTCGGTTGGGTGGCTCCGGCGACCTGGGCGACTCTAGTAGTGGTCTGTCTTTGTCAGCTCCTTTCTTTGAAAAAGCAACAACTGTTGCACGGTGGTGCGGCGAAGCTGGAACAAAAACCAACGACGATCCTCCTTGCTTGCTTTTTACCGTTCCAATATTTGTTTTCAAACCCCTCTTTTATCACACTCGTCTTTTCTTCCTCAAAACTTAAAAAACACAAAGCTCTTTGTTTATTTTCCCCTGACCTATATTTAAAGTTGGAACTTTATCCTTATGATGCCTGATGATGGGAATAGTTTACGACTACGATAGGTGTTTGAGTGCAGGTATTGTTTGTTAAAATCATTAATATCTTTCATAAACGGCAATTCTGAATAAATTAATAGTTATTGAGTACTTATTTGATTTTGCCATTAGAATTAGAATTAAAATTCTTAACAGTTAATTAAAGGTCATCAGATATGTTTAAGTAGCTTTTATTTAAATTAAAATTAAAAATATAAAAAGAGAAATATTAACATTTATATTCATTTTATTTTTATTTTTCTCTTTCTTTCTTATCATTGTCCTTTTCCAATAATAAAAATAAAAAATTCTTAAATTATATTTTATACATTATCCATATAAAAATAGATTATACATAAATACTTATCAAAAGATGTTACTAAATATAAAATCAATTATTTTAATAATTATTTATTTCATGGTTGAACCAACTGAGTCCTTTATCCTATTTAAACTCGTTAATGAAAAAGATAACCAAAAAACAAAATGATAAATAAATGAAAAAAAATTACAATTTACTTCTTTTTCACTTTTTTTATTAAAATAAACAAAACAAATACCTTTTAGTTGTATTTAATTATGATCTAGTTGTAACACATTAGCAAATAAATTAAGCTAGTAATAAGGTTATAAAACTGTGTCAGGAATATATAATTTATTGTTAGAAATGTATTTTTTTAAGTGCTAGATAATTTTAAAGTTTGGAGGACTATAGTGCATATTTTAAATTTTACGTTGTGGTCAAAGCATAATTTTCCCCTTTCTGGTGGACTTTAGTGAGGGATTAAGTGTTGGTTGCAGGTCAAAGTGCAATTTTCCCCTTCTTATTTTTCTTTTCTTTATCTAGGTGCTGACTTCCTCTTTTTCTTCATTTGTTTGAATGAACTCTGCTTTCGGCTTCTCCTTTTCTTCCTCGATCTCCAATAGCTCTGTTGTCATTCGATTTCTTTTTTCTTTCTCTCTCATTTAGTATCTTCTTCTTCTTGTTGAATCTTTGAACTGAGCTTCGTTTTGGTCGAAACTGCAGTAGCAAATAGAGTCTTTGGTCTGGCTCTGCTTCTTCTTTCTTCCTTCATTTTTTCAATGATCGGAGCTGCCAGCTCAACTACTCATCCTTAATTTTTGACTAGTTCTTCCTAGGCAGTAGCTGGTCATTGGTCTTCTTCTCCTTCAGTAACACCGACTAGTCCACATCGGCCTTCCTTATTTTTCTACAGCTCTAGCATCATTTCTAGCTATCGGGGTCGTGTAGAACCGCCATGCTCCTCTTTCAACTATTATCGGTCAACGGCATAGTTGCTTTGCTTTAGCTCATCTCCTTCCTCTTTTGCCTGATCAGTCTTTCTGACAACACGGTGTTTTTTGATCAGTCCTTTTTCACTGGTAGTGACCAACCACTCATTACCCTTCAATGGTTGGTGACTTCATTATGCCTTCTCTGAGCTTATCTAGTAGCATACTCAAACCCTAATCTATTACTAGGTAGTGAGTACCTTCTAATCCCTTCTTAACTTAGAAATTTTTTTTGCATTTAGAATGTATCATTTTAGTTGGACATTGATCCCAGAATGTTCTGATAGGTGAGGCTGTTAGATTATTGAATTCTTGTGATTCAAGAAAAAGAAATTTGGGGTTATTTTGTGGATATAGGTGAATAGATAATCCTACTTTTTTGTGAATCCCTTATTACAAAAAAAAAATTAATTTTGTTATTTGAAATATTGCAATTTTTGAACTTCTGGAATATTAAAGATTGTTTGCTTTGAAATTATAACCATATATTGTGCATATATAAATATGAATTACTGTAGCATATATACTCTTTCTCTCTATTTTTCAAAAGCCACTCCCTCCATTCACCTTTATCCACCTGGTTCAGAGTCTGCTCCTTAATTGAGTAGATTCCTTCCTGCTGAGCTTAAAGGTATATTGATGGTGTGTGTTTTGGCAATTGGTATAGTTGAGATGTGCATATGACTTGTCTAGTTAGTGCCAGTAGGTTGTAGGCTTTATGTTGTTTGGGCTACTATAGTCTTGATTTTTGTTGTATAGATTGTGTGCAGGGCATATAGCCCTTGTTTGTTATACTGGACTAGTGTCCTGGGGTTTGAAAAATAGAGGAAACTTTGTCAGAGTTTTGGTAGAAATCAAATTGAGTATTCAATAAATACATATGTCTAATAGCATATAATGTTATAGTTGTGCCATATTAAGAATGTTTTTGCAATATGAGGCTTGTAGAGGGTTTCCCAATGGTGACCATCTACGGCGGTCACGTGTCATGGATTAGGGTATGACAAAGTTGATATCCGAGTATGGTCTAAAGTCTAGATGCATGATTAGGGGTCTCCAATCACCAAATTGGGATAGACATATTGAGTTCATGTTAGTGTGCCCGGGAGTATGAAACATGAATAAGGATATGTTATGCCTATACCATGAAATATGTTAAAAATTTCTACAATTCCTAAATCTTTTATTTCCACTCACATACGTATATGAATTTTGCCTAGAAAAATCCTTTTGTTTGATAATACTGAGATGCCACCTAGGATTAGATCTTTGGCTTACATTGAACACTAATTTGAAGAAGCTTTTGAGAAAGCTTTACATGAACTACCTTCTTCACCACCACTACCTTGAGGTAGAGGTAGAGCTAGAGGATGAGGCAGGGTTGCACATGAAAAAGTACAACTAGAGACTTTCTAGCTTGAAACTGATGCTCCTTTCACTTTTGGAGCCTCAACCGGCCTTTTCCACTTTAGATGCTCCAATGTGGGCCATAAATTTACAAAGATCTATAAACAAGTTTGTTGATGAATTGGCCTAACAGTGAATTTAGAGACAGTGACAAGAAGGGCCAAAAACTCATTGGCCTCCATCCTCTCCACCTCTTTAAGTGCTGACCCCTATAAATTTTAGAAATTACCTATGGGAGTTTCAAAAGCTCAAGCCTTCTCGATATTCAGGCATTGGGTCATTGGTAGACCCTCTTCTATTTCTGGACCAGATTGAGTGGTTGTGGTGGGTCGTTGAATGTTTAGAAGATATTACTATAAGATTGGTTGTATTCTAGTTAGATGGATCTACTGCAGATTGGTACTGAGGTTAGGGAAACTGTGGGTCAATAGGGGTGTCAGGTCCCTTTAGAGTGATTAAAAAGTTAAAATGCGGAAAGAATTGGATCTTGCCCTGTTCTTATTATGGAATTTACATATACCTTTTAAAAACTTAATTGAAATGATTTAACTGAAATCTTTTAGTGCAAGTAGATTTGTTTAAGATTAAGATGAATTAGATCACAAAATGAATCAACAATGTAGCAGAAATAATGATGCAGTAATTAACAGTGCAGAAACTAGAATTGCAGATTGCACAAACCAAAATTGTGCAGTAATGTAAAATACAGGAAACACCAGAATTTTTAAAGTGGTTCAACTTGAATTGAAACCACAATTCAAATTTACTCCACTTGATCTTTTATCAATCGAAAGATCTCTTCAATTAAAAGAAAAACATCAAGATTACTAGGCTCCTGAATTATCAGTTTTACAATACACACAAGAAATTAAGAGGCTTTTTGCTAACTTAGAAGAATTGGGATAGGCTCTTCTAAACCTAAACTACAAGAATTAAACAAGGATCTTGCTAATCTAGAAGAATTACAATAGGGCTCTTCCAAACCTAGAAACCAAATTTCTAACACCAGAAATCTAAAACAAAATAATAGAGATAAGATGAGAATACAATACCAGAGTTTGAGATGAAAATCTCAAATAAAACTATGTGAATTTGTTCAATTGAGCTCCAAGATCTTTGAATCAATAATAACCAGAAAGATAGAGGTAGCAGAGATGATAGAGAGGTTTTTCGCACTTGAATGA